>CM026275.1:1551053-1630732 GCA_014851415.1 Cnaphalocrocis medinalis
TCGACGCAGGACATTTATATGTACAAGTGTAACATGCGTAGATACAAGCACTCTCTATTCCCTGACCTCACATTTTGATGGGACGCCAGTGTGACACGAGCAACAAGAGAGATCAGGGCCAACGGCTTAATGCTAATATGTACTTACTTATATTTAAATTTCCTCGCGTTTAGTCCCGTTTATATAAGTAAAGTATTTGAATAAAGCGTCTGCTGATAAAATGCCTCAATCTTTAAACTTGCGCCACTCGTGTGGGTATAATCAGAACCATGTGTTTACACACAATATGGGTATACATAATAGCAAACGCCTGCGCACGAACTTGACAAACTTGACCTATATCGCACTGGAGAGTATTTTGTAGTAATTAGCCTATATACATAGAGGTAGGACTTAGGTAATACAAAGTTACCATTTCGGTACCCACTGGTTTGATCCGTGGTAGCGTGGGTGGCCACACTGGGCAGAACTATTTTGGCGCGCTCTTTTCTTCCTGAACCCCCCACCCCCCAAGGATAATGCCTAGATTTTGCCGCCTCTTAAAACTAAAAAGTGCCGGTCCACGTACACCAGTGCAGTGGTGTATGCCATTTTTTTCCTCAACAATTTGCGCCAGACAATCACACCAATCAACCTGGTCTCAAATTAAGGCAACCCCTGTACTATGAGTACCAGTTGACGATAATGAACTGGGCGCTCTGCTCCATCGAGGCCGTCAAATTTGTACTATTTTTGTCTTTTTACCTCTAAACTTGCTTACATTGCATCACAAGCCCTTCTAATCAAGATATTTATAATTACTTAGGATACGTAAACTACATTTCTGTTCACTACTTACTCTATTTTTAAAAAAAAACGTAGTCTTCTATATTTTTTACAAAGAGGTAAATTCGTTAGACAACGATATGACTTATTGGGAACCAGAAAACACTAAACATATGTGAGTTTTTATTGACATCCAGCGCCACCTACAATTTGGAAAAGATTGGAATGTTTAACAAAAAATTGTCCCGAAACGAAATAAGGGCGGGCCACTGGTATTATACAAACGAATTTCTCCTACTTCGTTCTTTTCCGGTGGTCAAAAATAGCAACACTAATTGAAAGCCTCGTTCGGGTTTCGTCTAAAAATGGACATATCTAATTATACGGGTTTCCCGTAAATAGAAATAAGCGGTAAGCCGGAAACCCGAATACTAAAAGTAGAGGAGATGCCCTAATGGGATTCAGACTTGTTTTATTACTTTTACCTACTTACTCCACTGGCTGAGTGACCCGAAACGAGTCTTGGTCTCCGAAACAAGAGACCTCCGAAGAAGATTCAATAATACTTTGTCTGTTTTGTGCCTGTCAATCTCATATTTGGATCTCACGGCCGCTTACCATCAGGCGGAGTGGGGTCATGTTGATTGTCCTCAATATACTGGTACTGATCGATCCTGCACTATTTGATGCCAGTCATTAAGCCTGACTGTCCTATTCTCGTAGATAATTTCATTTTATCGATCGTTTTATTGCTTTTAGTTTTTTAACAATAATAATAATATATAGGTTGAATCTTCACAGATACACTGTGAAGATTTAACAATTTAACTTTTGAAAATGTGTCAAAAATCTTTCGACTCCCCATCCAAAAAGAACAAGTCACTTGACCGACTTTGTATGAAAAGTTTTAAATTTATTATGCGATCTAAACGGCCGATTCATGCTGATGCATGATTATCTGATCTATATTTTAAAAATTTAGCTCATATTTTGATGGGATACCAGTGTGACACGACATTAGAGGGAACAGGAGTAAGGCCAAACAGCTAACCCTGCTTTCCGAAGCGCGGGGAAAGACCGCCATCTTTCAGACTTTGAGCTGACACTGAGAATTTCTTGACAGAAAAACTCAGGTACCTATATATTTTGTCTGGAAGCGCAGCCGCCACTTTAAAGTGCGACCCATTACCCACCGCGCCAGGTAAATGATAGCTATCCCGTATATCTATTCAAATCTCAGCTCCTAAATTGTAATAAATTATTCTAGGATTTTCATTTCTCAAACACCCATACAAATTCAACAGACCGAACATTCATACATCGAACTTGGCAAATTCTCAAAAATATCAGATCTTCACAAGCGGTCCTATTGAACCTTTGATTCTAGATCTCAAAGTTTGGTATTTGATAGCTTGGGGTCGTGGGTAAGCCTTTCTATGAAACTATAGAGTGAGTGTATTTCCGAACCGACACGACCTGCAAACCTTCAAAACACGAAAAATTATACTCGAGACACAAAATAAATATTGACACAGAAGGCTGATTGCCCACTAAGAGCTAAAAATATGTCATGTACCCACGCATGCGCACTAACGGCCTTTTCGACCACATTAATCCTAACTTATGACATAAGATTGTCGAACTGTCGAGGTCTGTGGTAGAGGCCAGGTACATGTACTCACGCCGGGCAACAACCCTAGCATATGTCAACGAACTCTTCTAAATTCAAAATCAAGGCTAAGTCAGACTTCTGTGTCAGTCTTTATTTTGTGCTCGAGACCTAATATTAAAGTATGTATACTCCTTTTTTCCATTCCATGGCGAAGATAACAGACGACGGTTGCATTTTGACCAATAAAGCATTTTTTTATTGCAGGTCCACTGATGAAGAGAGTAAAGTATCTGCCTATATGAGTATATACGTACACGACAGTACGAGTGTACTGTCCCACTGCTGAGCAAAGGCCTCCATCATAAAAATCAAATCGTCGCTACTATGGTGGTATAAACAGCAAAAAATATTGAATTCACGCTCTATGTTTGGAAACTTCTAGAAACAAGTTTGAGAAACCTGTTCTAATTGAATTGCAGATCCTGGGTGATATTTATGGGGTGACACCCGAATGCATCAGGACGGCCATTGAATTACCATGAATTACCCTGAGTTACGGCGGGGTGGCTCTGTAAAAAGGCGATTTTCGTTTGATGAAGGTTTCGACATCAAGTGGTAATTTTGTTAAAGTATTGCCTAAATTGGTTAGTGGGGTCACAGGGGCGTGTATAGTGTAAGTATAACATGTTTTCTCGCACGAAAGCCTTAGATTTATGAACACTTGTACCAGCGCTATCTGGACCCATTTAGTTACATGATAATTTATCATCATCATTTCAACCAATAGACGTCCTCTGCGGAGCACAGACCTCCCATTCCCAGGAACAACTGTTGTTCAGAATGATTGGTAGAGAAGTATCTATACAGGGTGTATCTGTGAACATTTACATCCCTTTGACCACGTGTTCTATCAACCATCCGGAACAATATTTGTTCTACGACTTTTCGAAATTCGCATAAAAAATTACGACTTTTTATACAAACTCGGTCACGTGACTTGGTCATTTTGTATGGGCCTCGAACAATTTTTCGATGAATTCCGAAGATTTGTGGAAAAACAGTTGTTCAGAATGATTGGTAAAAGACGTGGTTATAAAGGGATGTAAATATTCACAAATAGACCCTGTATAGATATAGATAAGATGGTATCTAAGAATAAGACCCCTAAATATAATCTAATAGCACGATCCAGTTAACGCACTAAGGTTTCTAAATTGAAGCCTAGCAAAAGCTCTGTTGTGTAGCTCCGTGAGCTGATAATCTGCGGCGCGGCAGGCTCCAAATAAGCGCGGCAGGTGCGCCGGAGTCATTAAGGCGCGACTCGTTAACTAGACGTCGCGGGTCCAATATCATACGACAAAATGTCACTAGCTTTTGTACTGCATAATGCATTAAGATCTTTAAGGAACTAGCCCCTCAGATTATAGAGCTCTGTGAGCTGACAATCTGCGGCGCGGCAGGCTCCAAATAAGCGCGGCAGGTGCGCCGGAGTCATTAAGGCGCAACTCGTTAACTAGACGTCGCGGGTCCAATGTCGTACGTTAATATGACGTCACTAGCCATTTTAGGGCCTCACGCATTAAAACCTTTAAGGAACTAACCCGTCAGATTATAGAGCTCTGTGAGCTGACAATATGCGGCGCGACAGGCTCGTTAAGTAGACACCGCGTGTCTAATGTCGTACGGTAAAATGACGTCACTTGACTTTTCAATGCTTGAACAAATGTTAATACACACACATACACCCTCACTAATTTTCGCGTTCTTTATGTGCTAGATGGCAGGAGGGTGGCAGGCCTCCAGCAGTCCTCCTATGTCCAGCAGTGGACGTCTATTGGCTGAAATGATGAAAATGATGAGATGGCAGACGAACAGACGGATCATCTAATGATAAGCGATAGCCGACGCCCATAAACACCCGCAACGCCAATCACATGTGCGCTGCTAACCTTGCAACTCCCTTTCTCCTCGATTGGGTTTTCGATGCCCTCACTCACGAAACACAACGCAGGCACTGGTTAACGCCGGTCTTCGTGAGGCTATAGTATCACTCCAGTCGAGCCAGCCCGTTCATGCCGAAGCGTGGTTCTCCCACGGTCAATATAATTTAGGTCCATTTGCACGCGCAATCCGGCATGTGCTTAATCCGTGCACGCGCCCGGATTAAGCACTTAATCTCGAATTACTGGTTGAATATTTCGAGATTAAGTACGTAATCCGAGCATGTGCAAGTGGACCTAAATGGCGTATAATATCAGTGGGATTTGACCGGTGTACAATGGAAACAGGTACAGAAGGCGCGTCACAGAAGGTGTCAGTAAGATCCAATTACATTTTCTCTAAACGCTTACTATACGCCTCTACCTACGCTTCTTCTCTGGATATTATGCGGCGTTCATAATTAGATCTTACTTCGTGGAGTCGTGAAGAGATTAATGGAATTATTTACCTTTTTTGTAAAAATCCGACGGTTCGTTAGCGATATCAAAGGACACGATATTGTCAAAGAAAAGAATTGATTTCTATTTTCCACCAATCGTTTCCCATCAGGTGGTCCGTCTGCTCGTCTGCACCCTAATAAAGTTAGTAAGTTAAGTAGCTGTCCCACTGCAGGGCAAATACCTCCTTCATAGAAATCAAGTCATCGCTATAAATGGGTCACCACACTTGTCTTATGTGGATTGGTGATCATGCTCGACTGGAGTTATAGGTTCAGATTCGTATAAATCTGGCGTAAACAGACAGATAGCGGGCAATAGCGGTCCATAGTGGGTAATAACGGTCCATAGTGGGCAATATCGGTCAATAATGAGCAATTGCGGTCCATAGTGGGCAATATTGGTCCATAGTGGCAATATTGGTCCATAGTGGGCAATAGCGTTCCATAGTGGCCAATAACAATCCATAGTGGGCAATAGCGGCTCATAGTGGGCAATAGCGGTCCATAGTGGGCAATAGCAGTCCACAGCGCCCGCGCTCTTTCGATTAGCAATTATCGCCTAGCGCTGGCACTTACGAGTACATCGGAAAATTCGTGGACTGTACATACGTGCTACCTATTCAGAACTATTCTGGGCGCCAGCTCGGAGCCAAACGGGCGTGAAATTGCTTCCATTCGGGAACTTGTTCAAAAACTCAACAACACGTGTCTCCTACTCCTTATGAGACTACTTGGGAACTGGAGGTATATTAACTTTCTCGGGCGCGGGTAATTTGATAATGGAAAGGAAAGTCTAGCCTTAGTAATTTGAACGGCAATTTCTAGGTCCTTTTGAGGGTTCCGTAGCCAAAAATAATATAGGAAAAAACGGAACTTTGATGGATTCTGTCTGTCTGTCAATGGGTTAAACCGCTGGGGTACACGAACTCTGGAGTGGAAATCACGTCTCAGTGAACGTAATGTTGGACGCCCTCAGGTAAGTAGGTATTATAGGAACCGCATTAAGATTTTCACACAATAATAAACAAAACTAAATTTTGGGGTTTCCCCATACTGAACTGAAACTGGTTGTTTTTATCAAACCCTTCGTACCTGTTTTAGAATAATATCCCAGAAACATCATACCTGCTAATGCCATCTGAAGTTCTCTTATAGACCATGAACAGGATTTGGGGAGTCTGGTAATTAACATCAAGCAACTGCATTCTGACCTTCGCAACCCTTTAAAACAAAAAAACAAGACCAACTGCATCATGGTTTCAGAAACTATCCGAAACTTAGTTTCTTATCCACTGAACTACCATTGCATACTAGCACTGATGCAGTATTAAAAAGATCACGAAATTCATGTTTTATTATTCAACAAATACACTCACAATAAAGCAAAGGAACCTCTCTGGGCACTTAAGAAGGCCCTCACGTCTGTCAGCCTACCCTTAAGTCATCTTCCACGCCTTACCTTTACTATACCTCCTCCAACACTCTAACAAGGTAAAAGATCTGGTGAAGCGCAAAACCCTGTCCTTTCTTACTAATGACCACTACCGTTTGGGCAGAACAATGTTTTTTAAGATCACTTTCCAAATGTTTGGCACCCCTGACGACTTACAACTCGATACTCAACAAAGGAATTTCAACCTTTAGTTTAAGATCATAAGCTGTGATTTGTTTTGAAGTGCTAGGTGTACTTAAGTGGGAGTAAATCGCGAGTTGGAGAGTGTGTTCTGTCTTTTTTATTTTCGTAAGCGGACGTTTGAAGTTGCAATTTTCGGTTAGAAAATAGGCAAAGTCCATCTGCGTTAGGCTGCAAGATTTCTTTTACTGTTGTTTTTATTATTGTTTTTCATTTAGCAGTGATTGTGAGTTTTAGCTTTCGCGTGAAGTTTTTTCTTACATTAGTTTTTGTTTCGCAGCGGATAATTTCTTAGATCATCATCTCAATGTAATGCTTCGAGAATGCAAACTGCAACATAAAACTCAATTTGTTTTTAAAAAGGTACTGTGCTGAAGCACATCCTTTTTTGATATTTTTGTTTATGGTTTTTATATTTTTATATTAGATTGACGTTTTTGTATTTTTTGCTATGAATTACACGTCGTTCTCCACTAGAACCAGCGCGTTTTTATTATTCCAATCGGAATAGTGGTTTTTAATAGGTACCTTCTTATTCTCATGTAAATAGCATCAATCAGCTGATCAGCTATGAATGGGAAGGTACGTTTTTTTGAGATATGTTTTTGGGAAAAATTATAATGGATGATGTAAGGCTCATAGATAGATAGATAGATAGATACTCTTTATTGCACAACAGATAACAGAACTTAATGCTAATAGTAATTTCCAAATACAATATCGGCGGCCTTATCGCTAATAGCGATCTCTTCCAGACAACCTTTGGGTAGAGAAATAATGCAGTGAATTAACAAGGGGTAAGGCAGTGCAGATCTTTTATGTAGGTAATAAGATAAATACATCATAATAAATACATAAATGCATACTAGTAATAAATTAATACGAGATACTGCTATAATTTTATACTTTAATAAATAAATAATCAGATATAAAAATATATAAAATATATACATACTCATAAAAACTATAATATGCAAAAATTTCATACGGAAAATTTACATACGATTGTATATTACACAATGGCCATAATTTGTAATCGAGAATCCGGATTTATATGCAACACCGATACTGATAGTAAATATTAATTTGTCATGACATAATGCCGCTGTTGGGCCACGTTGGAGGCCGTATGAAAAGTTGTTTGCAGAAGTAAATTGCATTCATCCAATTAACAAAATGCTGGAAGGGAGAAATTACGACTTGTGTAGCGTTTAATAAAAGTACTTTTTTTATTTATTTTTTTATTTAGCCTATACTGTCTCACTGCTGGGCAAAGGCCTCCCCCAAATCCCTCCACCGATCTCTATCTAATGCCATTTGTTGCCAATCGCGGGCAAAACTGTTAAGGTCATCAAAAGTATAATTACATAAGAAAAATTTGATATTTGACTGACTAGAAAACTCTTATTGTGTGAGAGATTTTCTTTTTTATTATCTAAGTATAGGCCAACGCTTGACCACAATCGCACCTGATGGAAAGTGACGATGAGGTCTAGGATGACACGCGCTTGCCTAGAAGATGCCTGTTCACTCTTGCCTTAAAGAGGTCCAGAATATAATGCTCGGGAAAAACAGACCAATAAACAATAAACAGACAGAAATTTCGGAGAAGACAGAGTTGATTAACTTTCTAGGAAATTGATCAACTTAACGAGTTTTGCTATTTTTCGGTAAAATATATTATATTTGTCGATGTCTCTCGAATTCACCTCTTTATAAATAGTGTTAATATAAATGAGGGGTTCGAAAACGCCGCTGTCCCTAAGTAATAAATATCAAAGAATTGCTGTAGCAAAAATATAACACGTCGTGATGTTTGAAACTAGACCCTGTATCTTTTTTTTTTGTAAGTTATAGGTGGCAGACGAGCGAATGGATCACCTGATGGTAAACGATTACCGCCGCCCATAGACCCTTTCAACACCAGTAGAGTCAAGTGTGCAACAAGTGCGCTGCCAACCTTTAACTCCCTTTCCCGCAAATGGTACCCTCACTCGGCGAAACACAGCGCAGGCGCTGCTTCACACTGGACTTCTGTAAGGCCGTGGTATCAGTCCGGTTGAGCCGGCCCATTCATGCCGAAGCGTGGCACTCCCACGGTATTTGAATTTGAAGTCACAGTGTACAGTCGAAAGATGGACCCTGACTTTAAGCAAACACCATGACATTAAGTGAATTGCTTTGCGCAAGCTTTGCTATAAAGACATTACGAGCTGTTGGACATTTGGTCCCCTCAGGCTCAAATGCCAGACTTCAGTGACCGTGGCATTTGACAAATTTTCTTAGCGAGGGTTGTTTGTCAAGAACAACCTTGTAGAGTATGTAGGAGTTTATAAACTAAGTACCCCAACGTGTCAGCTAGTGCAATTAAATAGTTATAGTTTTGAAAACATAACACAAAAGGTTAACATTACCACGGAAAATTGTTTTCAACGACTTCTAGTGAGTAGTATTTTTTTAAATCTTAAACTGCAATTTACCTTCAAAATTACGTTCAATCACATAATAACAATAAATGTTACTTGTTGCTACGGAACCCTTCATGGGCGAGTCCATCTCGCACTTGACCGCTGTCATAATTATTAATAATACTTTGCGGCACTTCACTGCACCAAATACCTACCGCCTTTGAATAGCATCAGCTGACACGTTTCCCAAACCCACGGAATTTCATTGTAGACTCATTCATCTTTGTGTCAAAAAAAAGAAAAGAGATTTTCCCCTTTTCTTTGCTACAATCGCACCGGTGGGAAGCAAACCGGTGCTCAAGACAGGATTGCTTACCCCTTTAAAGATTATTTTAGCAACATGGATTAAACATAATTTAACCTAATCTTACCCCGAACATGACATCCGATATTGAGCTTAATACTGTTGGTAATTATGCTTGAAATAGGGTGCATCACGTTTGGGTTCATTACGAACTTATAATGTTAATCATCATCATATCTGCTGAGAAGAGAAGAAGGCCTATATTCTTTATCACGCCACTATTATAGAGAGAGTAATAAAAGTATTGTCAGTAACATTATCGGTAAGGTCCGATAATGTTACTTAGGTAAAGATTTCACGAAAAAACCGATAACTTTGGTAACTGATAGTATACCTTATTATTTATTCCCTATTTTCTATTCTAGACCCTAAAAATCAATCCACCAAAAAGTTTTTTATTTCCCAACACAATCTAAACATACAAATTATTCAGACTAAACCTTCCAACTGAGTCGCGCGGTTTTACCAACTAAATCGTACGCTTCGGATCGTACAACTAAAACTGTGCTCGTAGTAAAATGATTTCCAGTAGTAATGCTTTGTTTTTTATCGTATGGGAGGATGAAAAGGAAAGAAATCTAACAGCGGTTTCTTTCCTAGAATAACTTAGCGTTTGGAGTGAAAACCGGCCTCACCCGATTGGGAAAGACGAAGGACGAAGGATTATTTATCGTACGTGGCATCGGCCACGTACGATAAATAATCTTCTTTACCTATAATCGTACGGGCTTTTCCGCAGATCGTACAATGCTGTGCATGCGCGGCATTCCTATTTTGATGTATTTCATACGATATGTAGCACAACAACGCCATAGATGTTTTTTTCACAGTTCACTATCATATTACTGACCTGGGGAGTTATAACAAAACCGCACCGTAACGAATGATACCTACTAGACACATTCAAGTAAAAGAGATGCACAGCGCATGTGAAAAGTTCGGAGATAAAGACTGGTAGAGAGTTTTTAAGACCTCGAGTGTCATAAGAGCATAATTTTTTCGATTGTCTAAAAATACGAACATTAGAAATTGCAATCCAACGTTTGCCACAGAAGCCAAATGTCGTCGCGTCGGTGCTAATGGGCGAAACGCGTTCACAAAGAGACATCTAATATTAAATTCTAAAGCGCTGTGCGCGAGCATGCAGACAGATACGCACGTATGCACTACAAAGCCAGGTCACCAGAGAGGTGTAGCATCAACGCTAAATTCGCTGGTTCAACCCGAATCCATCACACATCGAGAGCATGGCGGCCCAGTTAAGTATGTAACAGTACCTACTTTTGTTACCCTCTAGTCTAGTAGGAGCTCAGGATCTTGCACTTTAGCGAAAAAGAAAGGAGGCCTATACTCAGCAGTGGGTACTTCCGGCCTGATGATGATGATGAAGATATATTTTTTCTGTGGGTTGTTATGTTCTAATGAGTTAACATTGAATGTTTAGCCAGGACTCAGACCCACGACCTGTAGCATGAGCACAGAATATATAATAGTAGGCACGATCACTTAATCTCGTCAGTCAAAGAAAACTTTTTTTTTAATAATAGGTGGCAGTCGAACAGACGGGTCACCTGTAAAGCAATTGCCGCCGCCCATAGACACCTGCAACATCAGGAGAGTCACAAATGCGTTGCTATCCTTTAACCCCCTTTCCCCAAATTGGGCCTCCAGTGAGTGACTTACTCGTCGAAACAGCGCAGGCGCTGCTTTACTCCGATCTTCTGTGAGGCCGTGGTATCACTCTGGTCAAGCCGGTCCATTTATGCCGAAGCGTGGCTCTCCCACGATCGAATCTGTGAGACTGTGAGCACACTGTTAACCTTTGTACTGTACTAAAACGCCCCGTTTACGTTCAGAACACTCAAAAAGTTGGCAGTTACATCACGTCTGTTGGTCCTTTATAATTCATTTACTTTGTCTTGGGTGCGCTCATTCTCCCTTTGCGCCAAACAAAATGTTACCCAAGGAATATTTACGAAAAAGCTTTGAGAATCGGTCTAGTTTAGGGACTTCTAATCAAGGTATTGGTATAATTTAAATTTTGTTACGTTGAATTAAATTAGTTCTAATGAATACTGGATCAGATACGCTGTAAACCTGAAGAGAACTGCTCGTTATCAATTTATTAGAAGTAGTAGAAAAAGACTTCAATGTTTTTTAAGGGAATTGTTTACATTTTTGAATGGGCTGGCTTAACTGGAGTGATACCACTCTGGCTTGACTGGAGTGAGATGCAGCGCCTGTGCTGTATTTTGCCAATGATTGAAAATATCGAAGGTCCAATCAGTGGGAGTGGGTTAAAATGTGGGCAGTGCACTAGTGAAGTAGTCACTCTACTGGTGTCTATGAGTCAATTTCTCCAAAACTTCGCGAACAATTGCTTACCAAATCTATGATCCGTCTGCCCCTCAAAAAAGTAAAGTTTCAGCCTATATACCTAATACTGTCCCACTGTAGGGCAAAGGCCTGTAGAAATCAAGTAATCGCTACTTTGATAGGATTAATCATCACGCTTTCATAATGCGAATTGATGATCACAAACCCGAGCTATGTTTGAAAAATTTGGATTGGTGATCTTGGGGTTCTGGGTTCGAGCAAAAATATGTTTCGAATTTCACCAATTCACATTAGGCCAGTGTGATAATTAAGCCTAATCCCAACATAGTAGCAATAACTTCTGCCACACAAAATAAAACACTTTTTAAAAGGTTGATTTTCAACCATATTCATACCTTCCACTGTAGCTATATCTGCGTAGGTAATTGTGTAGTACATAAAAACCCGGCGGGCCCGCCGCAATCACCAATCAAATTTCCTTGGAACCAGCTGATTAAGCCTGATCACAGGCCTCGAATGCGTAACGACATCTGGGCCCAATCAGCCCCGTGTGCACAGCCCATGTCTAAATTGAATGGAAACTTTTTTAACGGTGATCGCACTAAACGTTGGGAGAGCCACACTTCGGCGCGAATGGACGGCTAATATACGAATACCACGGCCTTAGAGAAGAAGCAGAAGCAGCGCCTGCGCTGCGTTTTGCCGAGTAAGTGTACCGAAAGACCAATATAGAGGAAACGGGTTGAATGTTGGCGGCGAACTCGTGACTATGGTATTGCAGGTTTCTATGTGATCAGGTGATCCATCTGCTTGTCTACCAACAAATCAACACAAAAAGGCGTGAAGCACTGCACTGTGTTTCGCTGAGTGAGTGAGGGTACCGGAGGACCAATAGGTAGGAAATGGAGTTAAAGGTTGGCGGCGCACTTGTGATTACTGGTAGGTATTGCAGGTGTCTATGGGCGGCGGCTATCGCTCACCATCAGGTGATCCATCTGCTTGTCTACCAACAAATCAAACAAAAAAAGAATACCTTAATTGAAATAAATTCATACAAAAAAAACATACGGGTCGAATTGAGAACCTCCTCCTTTTTGAAGACGGTTAAAAATAGTAACATTTTATTGTTGTGCATTCGTGGTTGAAATAAATCCTTATAGAGGTCCAGATTATAGTGGTCGGGAATAACAGACCAATAAACAAAAACAGACAGAAATGTCGGAGAAGACAGAGTTGATTAACTTTCTAGGAAATTGATGCTATTTTTCGGTAAAATATGTTATATTTGTCGATGTTTCTCGAATTCACCTCTTTATAAATAGTATTAATATAAATGAGAGGTTCAAAAGCGCCGCTGTCCCTAAGTAATAAATATCAAAGAATTGCTGTAGCAAAAATATAACACGTCGTGTTGTTTGAAACTAGACCCTGTATCTTTTTTTTGTAAGTGATAGGTGGCAGTCGAGCGAACGGATCACCTGATGGTAAACGATTACCGCCGCCCATAGACCCCTGCAACACCAGTAGCGTCACAAGTGCGCTGCCAACCTTTAACTCCTTTTCCCCCAAATGGTGCCCTCACTCGGCGAAACACAGCGCAGGTGCTGCTTCACACCGGACTTCTGTAAGGCCGTGGTATCAGTCCGGTTGAGCTGGCCCATTCATGCCGAAGCGTGGCTCTCCCATGAACACACTGTTAACCTTTATACTGTACTAAACCGCCCCGTTTCGTTCGGAACACTCAAAAAGTTGGCAGTTACATCACGTCTGTTGGTCCTTTATAATTCATTTACTTTGTCTTGGGTGCGCTCATTCTCCCTTTGCGCCAAACAAAATGTTACCCAAGGAATATTTACGAAAAAGCTTTGAGAATCGGTCTAGTTTAGGGACTTCTAATCAAGGTATTGGTATAATTTAAATTTTGTTACGTTGAATTAAATTAGTTCTAATGAATACTGGATCAGATACGCTGTAAACCTGAAGAGAACTGCTCGTTATCAATTTATTAGAAGTAGAAAAAGACTTCAATGTTTTTTAAGGGAATTGTTTACATTTTTGAATGGGCTGGCTTAACTGGAGTGATACCACTCTGGCTTGACTGGAGTGAGATGCAGCGCCTGTGCTGTATTTTGCCAATGATTGAAAATATCGAAGGTCCAATCAGTGGGAGTGGGTTAAAATGTGGGCAGTGCACTAGTAAAGTAGTCACTCTACTGGTGTCTATGAGTCAATTTCTCCAAAACTTCGCGAACAATTGCTTACCAAATCTATGATCCGTCTGCCCCTCAAAAAAGTAAAGTTTCAGCCTATATACCTAATACTGTCCCACTGTAGGGCAAAGGCCTGTAGAAATCAAGTAATCGCTACTTTGATAGGATTAATCACCACGCTTAAATAAATGGGGAAATGTGTCTGTCTGTATGTTTGTCTTTCTTTCACGGCAAAACGGAGCGACGAATTGACGTGATTTTTAAGTGGATATAGTTGAAGGGACGGAGAGTAACATAGGCTACTTTTTGCCCCTTTCTAACCCTCCATTTTAGGGGGTGCGAGCGAAGCCGCGGGCAATAGCTAGTATAATATACTCCAATATGAAGTAAAAAAGTTAAGTAAGAAGGTAGATACACAAGCCAGTCATTAAAAACCACTAATCGATTCGCTTAGTTACTTATTATTCCAAAACAATCAATTAATTCGAAAACTCAAGTCCAGTACACTCTCTCCATACATAATCTTATCAAATAGACATTATTTTAAAAGTGTTTTCGAGAGCAATATCTCAGGAATGAGAAACTATGATTTATTACATAGTTTACTGGCAATATTTCAAAGTATTTTTCAAACAGGGGTACCATGCAATATTAACTCTGATTTTCTTTCACATCACTTCTTCTTTCTAGGGTTCCGTAGTTCACTGGAAATCTTAGTTCCCTGACTTCTGACCGCCCGCAGACTATCTCAGAGACGCTCAGTAAGGCTCTTACCAGATCAATAATAGATTTTTGAATAATCTTCAATACTATTTATAAAGAGATAACTTCTATAGACAACGACAGGGCTTATAGGTAAACCGAAAACACGAAACGCTTGCGCGATGTAATTAGACACAGCGCCATCATTTCTGAATTACGGTCCCGAAGCGAAGTGAGGGCGGGCCACTAGTGATAAATAAATTCACAAATCTCACACCATAAGTACTCAAGCTACTTAGTACAGAAACAGATCAATATCTGACTCTGTACTAAATAACAAAAGGGTTAGATGATGTACCGGAAGATTATTTTATAATACCTTATTTTACATTATCGAAAGCAATATATTTATTATACCTTGACAAAGGCCTCTCCATCATAGAAATCAAGTCATTGCCACTCGTCTTAAGGTCCGGACAACAGACACAGTATAAAAACAAGTGTTATGCCTTTTAAAAGACTTTTGGGTCTTACGACGTTAATGGGAAAAGGCTTAATCACCACGCTTAAAAAAATAGAAGTAAATAATAAGATCCTAAATCTTATACTGTTTATAAAGATATAACTTCTACAGAAAACCACGAGGCTTATAAATATACACCGAAAAGACAAAGGTGACACTCAGAGCTATCTATTAGCCAAGATTCGAACTAATACGAAAACAGCAACTATTTTTACGAAACGACGCGATGGCGGGTCACTAGTCTATCTTAAAAATGTGTTGTAAAATGTAACTTTAACCAAACCTGAGGGGTTGTGTAAGATTATTTGGCATCTCCTTCGGGTTTATTAGAAGAATGGACGGCTGTATAATTAGCGCACTTAAAAAGAGGGCAAAATGAACGAAAATCTTTATTGAAGCCAAGAGACTGGAAATAAATCAGACGATTGTGAGCCGAATGCCCAATTAGTTAAATTAAGTGGGGCTGAGTGATAGGTGAGGATTAAAGAACTAATGCAGTAAGTGAATCACTTATTGCATAGTGGGGTTATTAGGAACCTACTGACTTATACAGGGTTACTTTGGCGGATAATCGAAACGAGCCTTTTTTTTTGGAATAGGTGGCAGATCAACTGATGGTAAGCGATTGCCGCCGCCCATAAAACTTGCAATACCAGTAGAGTCAAAAGTGTGATTCCAAAGTGATGGGTAGAAGACGTGGCTAAAGAGAAGGACCTGCCTAAATGTTTAAAGATACGCCCTTTGTACACCGTAAAAGGTGATGTCCCGGAGTGGGCCAAGACTTTGTACAGTTTTTCAAAAAATCAAGAAAAATCTACTCCCACCCAAAAATGCAAAAAAAAAAACATTTAACGTGTAGTATGGTGACACTTTGACAACTAATATCACCATTATTTTCAATATTGTTTTCAAACGCGATTTCGAAATTATCAAAAATGACAAACATCATAAACATAATGTCATTCCCGCCATGATGGTTTTGCTGTTAAGTATTGCTATATGTTTTGTGATCTTTTTATTTGTACCAGAAAATGAAGTCATTTTAAAGAAATTGGACACTTACAAAGTTTTTAAGGTATATTTGTCTTTTTTTTCACCTGCTGTACAAGGTCCTAGCCCAGAGTCCATACAATCTGGGACAACAAATTTAAGTCGTTTTAATCCCGAAGCCTTCATAATAGGTACAGGTCGATTCACGAAAGATGACCACAAATGACGATCGTCTACGCGTGTTATCTCATGAAGAAATGGCTCATTCTCAATTTGACACATTACAAGGGCTTAGACTAAACACATATAATGTTTAATTGCCCATGTTTTTTGTCTTGAGTCTTTACTTCATGAGATATTAAGCGTAGACGATTGTCATTTGTGGTCATCTTTCGTGAATCGACCTATAACATGAATAAAGCCTCTTTAGAATGTTAGATCATCAAAATAAGCGGTTGGTACCGCACTTATGACTCTACTGGTCTTGCAGGTTTCCATGGACGGCGACATCACTAATCATCAGATGATCCGTCTGTTTGTCTGCCACCTATCACACAAAAAGCTGTGATTGACAAACAACCATTAACTGATCTTTACTTTATTGATTAATCGTGTTAGTTAATACGGTGGTTAATTAATATCATTAATCGAAACCAAACGCACAGCATACGGGCACTAATTGCTATGAATAATTTACACCTGCTAATAATTATGGCAAATGATATCATTAACTGCATTGTTAATTGCACGCATTTGTCATGATATGATAATGTTTGTAGATTCATTAAATATTTTAAGGCTATGCAAAATATTGGATTCTACCGCTCTATACGTTCTAGTATACTTCCTAGGAAGTCGTACAGCCACCAAAGTGATCTCCCTCACTCTAGCTTGGAATTCCCCAGTTACATCCGAACTTGTCGCTTTGGTCCCCCTCTGTCCCCCCCGCCCTTCCCTCTCATGGCAAGGAAGACATGTTGCCACCGGGGACGGATGACATGAGTAAAGTACCTACTTACTCTACTGGCTCAGCGACCAGAAACGAGTCTTGGAGTCCAAAACATGAGAACGCCACTTTGGTCGATCCTGCACTACTTGTTCAAGCCAGTCATTGGCTTGAAGTTCGTACAGATCATTTTCGACGACGTCTTTCCATCCGAATATACCTATGCCGAAATAGAGAAGATTGTGGACACGCCTAACATCATCAGCGAGACCAAGGCGCATCTTCCTCACTGGCTTGGCCACCTTGAGAGATTAGATGACTTTACTTATCTAATCTCTCGAGGTGGTCTTGCTACTTTTAGCGTCCCAAAATTATTTTGTGGTAGCGTGATGTCATGTGTCGTTTTTGAGCAGCATCGCTCTATATGTACATTTCTACGCAGAAATAAATAACCTATCATCACTAACCGTACACGTCGAAATGTAACGAAATACAGGCCATTGGTCCGTGTGACGCGGCGATTGATTCGCAGCCCTTTGAAGACGAGCCCTCACGCAAACGTCGCCCGTAAAACTATCACTGCCAAAAGTATTTAGGCCCAAATTCGGGTGAAGGGTCCCGCACTTTGTTTTGACCCATATAAGTAGGGTCCGCGGGTGTACCGGATCCCGGGTATCCCGGGATTTTTACGACGTTTATGTTAATTCGATGACGCGAAACGACTTGTGACCTCGTTTGAATGTTGACGTAAAGCTGGGTCTGGGTCGTTTATCACGTGACGTTAGCCAATTTTGGTAACACGTGATATTTAGAACAACAATTTTCAGCCATGACCACTCGTTAGTAATATGAAGGAAGCATCAGTAGCTACCATGAGTTTGAAATACTATCCTCGCTATCGAAAACTATCGCTTGGTCTCTTTCATTGTGATGCATTTGAAAGAGACAGAGCAATAGTTTAGGTTATGTCCGTTTTCGATGTCAACTCATGGTAGCGCTACTGATCAGAGCAAGTGAGGTTATTAAGCCTAAATAACCTCACTTGCTTAATGCGGATTGGTGTTTCGAATATTACGAACATTTCTCGGGTTTGTGACCCGAAAAACACATGATAGAAATTCATTCATCAGAGGTTGAGTTTTTCATAGTCTCTTCTCAGTCGTACACTCCCGACGAAGTGGTCGTGGTTACGGAATGTCTGAGTGTTGTGTAGCGGCTTTTGCAAGACTTCACCATCGTTTACTGTTGGTGGCAATACGTGTACATTCCGTTAAGGAGTATTTTGTAATAGACTTGAAACTGTCTGCCCATCTTGTAGGTGATCTGTCTTGGGAACGTTATCGTTCCACTCTTCCTTGTACCAAGGAGTTCTCGTTTTGGATGATATGTCCAAACATAGTAAGTATTCGCACTTGCACAATCGACGAAAGTCTTTGTTTGATATTTGTGCGGTGAGCACTCCATTTCACTCTGAGCAGGCTTAGTGGGCAACTCGGGCAAAAATACTCGGTCAGGAATTTCAAGATTTTTTAGCTGGTCACAGTTCTAACTTAACCTAACCTTACCAATATTTATCGTTACACAAAGTTTTAGTATGTAATATCATCACAAATATTTTAATATTTAGTCTAACACTGACCAGGAAAAAATCTTGGAATTCCTGCCTGAGTTTTTTGCCCGAGTTACCTCCTTCTTCTCGTGTCCATCAAGATATAAAATTTTCCCGGCCCAATACTCCGCCGGAGAACAGACGGCCTTTGGGGTGGAAAGGTCCTTGAGTGGAGGCCACGTGCAGGAGGCCGCAGCCGTGGCAGGCCTCCCACCAGGTGGGCCGACGATCTGGTGAAGGTCGCGGGAGTCCCTTGGATGCGGGTGGCACAGGACCGATCTGTGTGGAGAACTTTGGGGGAGGCCTATGTCTATTGGCTATTGGCTGAAATGATGAAAATCTAAAACTATCCCGGGATTCAATACCCGGGATGGAGCTCCCCTAGAAGCCGCGGGAAAACCAACGGCCCGTGAACATGTCAAAGGCATAAACATGCTCCTATTGGCTGGTGGATTAGATTTGAAAAATTTATGAGCAGAACAAAACTAGTTACGTTCTTGTGTGAACTGATATAATTTTACTTCACACGCGCCTCGGCCGAAAAAGTTTGGTTAACTTTTACGACTTGTTAACCCCGGGCAAAACATGAGTGTTTTTATATAAATTAAGTTAAGAATGTAAGATAGAATATAGAACAAGTATTTTTCAAAATAGTTAGTCGAATTTCGTATGGTGGTCCTGGCACTATGAAGCGTCTGTCGTGCAGATGTCTTCGCAACGCGTTTAACAAGGAAATCAGAAAACTGAAACATGATAACATGTTAAAATCCATAATAATATTTACAATATTAGATGGCGTAATGTTAGACTTTGGTCCAACTTCAATGTCATTGGCTGTTTAGTGACATTTTGAAATCTCATATAAAAATTAACCAATCACCGTGTACTTAAATGATCCAGGTCCAGATCTACAGTAGATACGCCATCATATAAGCACGCGTGTGGCCAGCTGGTAAAACGCTGACTGCCGCACTTAGAGACGTTATTTACACCTTAATTGTCACTTAAGTAAAAATATTGACATAGACATAAAGACGATCCATTATTAAGATAAGGAGCATTAAGGTTAAATGATGTCTCTGAGTTACAAGTTGAGTTGCTTCAGACGAGACGGTATTCCATGCAACCCAAATAATCAACTAACGATCCTCCTTGAATATAAATAATTAATGTGTAGGTTAAGAAATAAACATCAAACTAGTGTTGTTGAAACAGTTTTAAGTGCTTATCGATAATATCGCAACTTCAAGAAGTACAAAAAGACGATATCGATTATTATTTATATAACTTATTTTATCATCTGAACAAATTATTGGTTACAAATATCAGACCACAATTTTTTAGTTTTTGCGTCGAGTTTTCCCTTTAAGTAATCATACAGATACCTACTTTAATTTTTTCGCCAACTGGACGCTTTCAATATTCTCAGAAAAAATATAGTCCACTTATTACCTACCTAATTTGTTCTGTTAATTGAAGACCACAACCTCCCAAGGTTTTAATCTGGGCTCATGTGTCTGATGTCGGGGTTATTCGATTAGTGATACATAGGAACGATACTCGTATACTAACAAATAAATAAACAATGAGATTCTTCCATCGGAATCGGAAAGTTGATTCTGACAAAAAGAAACAGCAAGATCTCATTTTTTGATGCAAAGCATAGAGTAACATAATAATAGATATAAAGTCAAGAAATAGACTTTATCTCTATTATTACGTTATCGACAATTGACCTCCCTAGTTCAAACCCTTCGGACCGAAAATAGACCGACCCACTTTACCTGTCCGGGACTCCATCAAGCCAGCCGAGCAAAAATAGCGTAATTTCATTAAGTTGCCGATATCTACGTATAAGTATTGCCAACCAATCCGCTGAGGCCGTTTGTAACTTCCCGGCTTGATGACGTAGGTGTTCGTGACGTCATTTCCCTAAATCCCATAGGGGTAGGGTTGTCATTTCAATGTAATGAGAGTTAGCGGAAACATAAAATTCGCATATACACAACCATATTTTTATTAATTTTACTGATTTTTATGCAAAATACCGTGGGAGAGCCACGCTTCGGCCTGAATGGGCCGGCTCGACCGGAGTGATACCACTGCCTCACAAAAAACCGGCGTGAAGCAGCCCCGTCCTGTGTTTCGCCGAGTGAGTGAGGGTACCGGAGGCCCACCCGGGGGGAAGGGGATAAAAGGTTGTCAGCGCACTTGAAACTGTCTGCCCATCTTGTAGGTGATCTGTCTTGGGAACGTTATCGTTCCACTCTTCCTTGTATGTAGGTACCAAGGAGTTCTCGTTTTGGATGATATGTCCAAACATAGTAAGTATTCGCACTTGCACAATCGACGAAAGTCTTTGTTTGATATTTGTGCGGTGAGCACTCCATTTCACTCTGAGCAGGCTTAGTGGGCAACTCGGGCAAAAATACTCGGTCAGGAATTTCAAGATTTTTTAGCTGGTCACAGTTCTAACTTAACCTAACCTTACCAATATTTATCGTTACACAAAGTTTTAGTATGTAATATCATCACAAATATTTTAATATTTAGTCTAACACTGACCAGGAAAAAAATCTTGGAATTCCTGCCTGAGTTTTTTTGCCCGAGTTACCTCCTTCTTCTCGTGTCCATCAAGATATAAAATTTTCCCGGCCCAATACTCCGCCGGAGAACAGACGGCCTTTGGGGTGGAAAGGTCCTTGAGTGGAGGCCACGTGCAGGAGGCCGCAGCCGTGGCAGGCCTCCCACCAGGTGGGCCGACGATCTGGTGAAGGTCGCGGGAGTCCCTTGGATGCGGGTGGCACAGGACCGATCTGTGTGGAGAACTTTGGGGGAGGCCTATGTCTATTGGCTATTGGCTGAAATGATGAAAATCTAAAACTATCCCGGGATTCAATACCCGGGATGGAGCTCCCCTAGAAGCCGCGGAAAACCAACGGCCCGTGAACATGTCAAAGGCATAAACATGCTCCTATTGGCTGGTGGATAGATGAAAAATTTATGAGCAGAACAAAACTAGTTACGTTCTTGTGTGAACTGATATAATTTTACTTCACACGCGCCTCGGCCGAAAAAGTTTGGTTAACTTTTACGACTTGTTAACCCCGGGCAAAACATGAGTGTTTTTATATAAATTAAGTTAAGAATGTAAGATAGAATATAGAACAAGTATTTTTCAAAATAGTTAGTAGAATTTCGTATGGTGTCTGGCACTATGAAGCGTCTGTCGTCAGATCTTCGCAACGCTTTAACAAGGAAATCAGAAAAACTGAAACATGATAACATGTTAAAATCCATAATAATATTTACAATATTAGATGGCGTAATGTTAGACTTTGGTCCAACTTCAATGTCATTGGCTGTTTAGTGACATTTTGAAATCTCATATAAAAATTAACCAATCACCGTGTACTTAAATGATCCAGGTCCAGATCTACAGTAGATACGCCATCATATAAGCACGCGTGTGGCCAGCTGGTAAAACGCTGACTGCCGCACTTAGAGACGTTATTTAAACCTTTAATTGTCACTTAAGTAAAAATATTGACATAGACATAAAGACTATCCATTATTAAGATAAGGAGCATTAAGGTTAAATTATGTCTCTGAGTTACAGTTGGAGTGCTCAGGACGAGACGGTATTCCATGCAACCCAAATAATCAACTAACGATCCTCCTTGAATATAAATAATTAATGTGTAGGTTAAGAAATAAACATCAAACCTAGTGTTGTTTGAAACAGTTTCTAAGTGCTTATCGATAATATCGCAACTTCAAGAAGTACAAAAAGACGATATCAATTATTATTTATATAACTTATTTATCATCTGAACAAATAATTATTGGTTACAAATATCAGACCACATTTTTTTAGTTTTTTTCGTTCGAGTTTTCCCTTTAAGTAATCATACAGATACCTACTTTAATTTTTTTCGCCATACTGGACGCTTTCAATATTCTCAGAAAAAATATAGTCCACTTATTACCTACCTAATTTGTTCTGTTAATTGAAGACCACAACCTCCCAAGGTTTTAATCTGGGCTATGTGTCTGATGTCGGGGTTATTCGATTAGTGATACATAGGAACGATACTCGTATACTAACCAAATAAATAAACAATGAGATTCTTCCATCGGAATCGGAAAGTTGATTCTGACAAAAAGAAACAGCAAGATCTCATTTTTTGATGCAAAGCATAGAGTAACATAATAATAGATATAAAGTCAAGAAATAGACTTTATCTCTATTATTACGTTATCGACAATTGACCTCCCTAGTTCAACCCTTCGGACCGAAATAGACCGACCCACTTTACCTGTCCGGGACTCCATCAAGCCAGCCGAGCAAAAAATAGCGTAATTTCATAAGTTGCCGATATCTACGTATAAGTATTGCCAACCAATCCGCTGAGGCCGTTTGTAACTTCCCGGCTTGATGACGTAGGTGTTCGTGACGTCATTTCCCTAAATCCCATAGGGGTAGGGTTGTCATTTCAATGTAATGAGAGTTAGCGGAAACATAAAATTCGCATATACACAACCATATTTTTATTAATTTTACTGATTTTTATGCAAAATACCGTGGGAGAGCCACGCTTCGGCCTGAATGGGCCGGCTCGACCAGAGTGATATACCACTGCCTCACAGAAAATCGGCGTGAATCAGCCCCTGAGCTGTGTTTCGCCGAGTGAGTGAGGGTACCGGAGGCCCAAGGGGGAAGGGGATAAAAGGTTGTCAGCGCACTTGTAACTCGAATGGTGTTGCAGGTGTTCATGAGCGGCGGCAATTGCTTACCATGAGGTGATCCGCCTGCTTGTCTGCTATCACATAAAAAAAAGTGAAGTCGTCAAAAGTTTGTCTTCACATCGATGTCGTATAGCTTCATCAAAAGATTTTTGCTTTATAACGTAACAACAAGCAACTTGACATCAAAGCAGCTCCTCGGCTCGTCTTCTGTTCTTCATCAACCTTTTCAAATTAATATATTGAAGCAGCCAAAGTGACCAAATGAAAATATCAGTTTAAACTATCAATACCTACTTATGTTCCAAACACTACAAGTTAGATATCATTAATATCTAAAAATCGCGTGTACTCCTGCATCTCAATTTTTGTTTTAAGATGACGTAATAATAATATTATGATGGATTACACAGTGTGTAAACCAGTTTTAACAGATTTTAAATTATAGAAATAACACAAATATGAAAATTTCGCTTAGGACCTCACATCTGCCAAGTATCATAATCTAAAAATGATTATAAAAGGTTTCATTCTCAAAAATGATAGAGATTTAAAAAAAAACTTGAAATTTCAAACCGACCTCGTGTGGCTTAACGGCCTTTAGTGATCAGACGGCAGATTGGTCGTCGGCCACTAATTGATATAGGCTTCTGTTTCCTCCGGAAAAAGGTTTCGTTGCCACAGGAAATCGAAAAAATACGCACCATTGATCACGTGAGTAAAGCCGCCGGTCACACTTAGTCAGCTGTCCAAACCAGACACAATCATTAAGATAGTTTATGATGTAGCAAAAAACTTCCTTGTGAATATTCATTAAGCCTAGATTAAGCTCACAAATGAAACTAGGCGCCCAACAGGATTATTCTGAAACCTTAAGCTAAATTACAATAAAAAAACTAAAGTGAAACTGATATCAGGACTCATAGGTCAATGGAGCAATGTGGATTTTGGCCGCACGGGGCAGAAAACTCTATCGCCGCCCGGGGCTGAAGACTCTTTTGCCGTTCGGGGCGGAAGACTCTTTTGCTTCTTATTTAGATATTTCAATCTAATGCACACTAAACATTAGGGAAGGGAGCCTTTGCATAAATTTGTGACATTTTCAGGGTCCATCTGGGGCGATTGTTATCACCCTAATTGCCATCGGCAATATTCACTTATAAAAAAAACTAAAGTTATCAGAATTACCCTGTTTTGTAATTAATACAACTGTGGTCACTAATTACCTAGTTAGTCTACAGCGACATTAATTTAATTTGACAAACCTTAGTAAATTAGCAAAATTAATTACAGTAGCAAGTCTAAAATCTACCTTACCAAATATAAAGACAGTTTCTAGAGATAAATCCATTCGTCTAAGGAAATATGGTTGATAGTAACAGTTATTGACATCGGATTGGCTATGATCCTATTGATGAATTCAAAGGTCTTATTTGTGAATCCTATCCTTGGAGTAACACGGGGGCGTGTTACTCCAAGCTAAGAGATAAAAAACATGTTCCTGAACATTACATTACAAGGTTACATTTTCAACTCCTGAGTTGAAAATGTAACCGTCAGACAGTGCAACGCTTGGGGGCAAATGGGAATACATTTGCAAAGTGTGGAAGTGTAACAAACAGCCCACAAACTAGCGATCGCTCGAAGCTGAGAAGCGACAAGCGCGAGTCGGACTGACGTCATGAGGGTTCCGCGGTTTTTTAATTTAATTTATAAGAAATAGAAATAATATGAATTTCAAAATATATAATCTACCACTTATTAACAAAAGTTAATTAATATGGCGCTTGTCATATGGTCCATACCCACCTGCAATTAAGGCCTCATTTATATATTTTTTTGTTATGTCTTAGATATTAAGTTAAATAAATGTTTATTTTTGTATGATGTGCTGGCCAACCTCAATAAATAAACAAACTCTCTTTTTTTAAATAAAAAATTACCAAAAAAATTCTGGCCGTAGACTTTTATTCATTCATCAAAAATGTTTTTTGACCTCAAAAAATCCCAACATAAGTGGTTCATATGAGCCCCCATTGTGAGGCACCCATAATAATTTTTAAACCATTGTAAATGGACCATAGGTGTTTATTTTCTATAGTATTCTTCATTTTCGTATTCCTGATAAAAAAAAGGACACATGGTGCTCCAATGAAGACCAGAGTTTCACTAAAACGTGCGGGTCCCCAAAAACTACGAGTAACGAAGCCAACTGGATACAAACTTACATATTTTAAAAAGTTCAAGCTGGCGTCTGGTTTCAGATAATCAAAACGATGGTACCTATTTACTTGAGGGGTGTATTATTAAGTCGCTCGAAAATTACATTGTTATCTTTCGGCCCAAACCCAAAAATCCCACTATCTCACTAATATTATGAACTTACAAACTTTCTTTAGTGATCCCACCAAGTTTAATATGTACTTATATTACACCCAGACACTGAACAAACACAAGTTTTCATCCCACGAATGTTTATCCAGGGTGGAGATCGAACCCACGACCTTAGGCGCATGAGTGTGATACGGCCTCACCAAGTCTGAAAAGTAAGTCAGTCAAGAGAGTCAAGGAAAGTAAGTCTGGCCACTCAAAGACAATGTTTTTTTCTAAGATTCGTTTCTCAGAGCAAAATGTTGGTTTTCATTAATTTAATGCCCCCAAGAAGCTCCTCGGATACCTATTCAACGGTACGGTGTAATAATATTCCATTAGCATAGTACTCCTGGCTTCTTTTTTGTGATAATCCGAACGGTTAAGTGGAATTTAATGTCTGAACGATATTAATTGGCATTCTTTGTCGTTCAAAAGAATTTGAGCTGAAATAAAACTTCAAGTTTTACGTCTACCTATATAAAGGTACTGACCGGTGTTACGAAGAAAAAGTAACATAGGTATTTCGAAATATGCAGAAATTTAAATGCAGTATGGGGAAACTAACGATCAGCGAGCGTTTGTAGGTAAAACGGTTGAAGTTGGGAGAGCCACGCTTCGGCATGAATGGGCCGGCTTGAGCGGAATGGTACTACTGGCTCACAGAAGACCGGCGTGAAGCAGCTGCACTGTGTTTCGTCGAGTAATTGAGGGTACCGAAGGCCCAATTTCGGGGAAAGGGGGAGGTTGTTAGTGACTCTTCTGATGTTGCAGGTGTCTATGAGCGGTGGCAATAGCTTACCATCAGGTGATGTATCTGCTCGCCTGTCTATCATAATTATAAAAAAAAGTTGGCGCCATATAAATAATGTTTTCCTAACCAATATTTCGGCTATGTCGGTCAATCTTAACGATCAGCCGTCGATGCAAAAAAATTATAGTGCATAAGTGTGCGCGCAGACACAAAAAGCACTCTCTATTCCCTTACCAGGACCATCAGCTTAACGTCCTTTCCGAGGCACGAGGGTTGTCGACTGCCATCTTCCAGACTTCGGACTGACACTGAGAATTTCTTAAGTCCTGCGCCTGCGCCGGTGGCTATACGTCAAGATTGGCCGATGTAGCCATAATATCGGTTAGGATGACGCTATGTAGTTAGTTATATTAAAGCTATGGTGGACCGAAGAGCATATTATGCCGTTAAAGGATTGTCATACACTCAAGTAGCCCTACATAATTATAGGTTAACAGGGGCCACTAACGGCTCGCATGCCACGCGTGGCACGTGACAAGAATACGGGCACATGTGGGGCAAAGCGAGCGAGGGAGACATTCCGATGCAGTCTCTTTCTTTCCCTACACGTAATGATTACCAATTTTATATTGAGATAATGGGTAGAAATGTTCTTAAGCCTCATAGTGATGTACTGAAAACTATCTGTTTATTCGATTCTTAATCTAAATGTCAAACACGCTTAATTGAATATCGAATCGTTCTGTTTAGCTCACTGTTCAGTTCAGGCAACAAACTTAAATCTGCTCACTTAGTTTAATAAATAGAGTATAAGTATTTTGATGTTCTTGTGATTTTTCAATAAAGTTTTATTATTATTATTATTTGTATCTCTCCTACGGGAAATCACGGCACGGCGCGGAGGCCGGTCCTTTTGAAAGGCGTGCGTGGGGATACAGATCCAACACGTAGAGGCCCCTTTGAGACACAATAATGAAAATGGGGATGTGTACACCTAGCGGCTACTGACTCTGTTTGCACTATTGAAGAGATACACCCAGAGTCAGTACCCGCCAGATGCAAGGACTATTGTAGATAAGAAGGGAACTATGCCGGGTCTATGGGTAGGATCTTGCTGGACTGGTTGCCGGGATATTGACGAGACAACGGGACGCCTGCCATATCAAATGTCTCATCTCGAATAATCATGGCAGACGGTGACTCGCCTCCCACTAGATGGGCCCCCCAAATCAGCCACCGTATAAGGCGGCAAGGCGGCAACATCGGCGTGGTCAGCTAAGGGTGTAGAGAGGTGTGCACCGATTTCTGGATCCCGGTAATCCGTTCAGCCGTTCCTCGCTATTACGCAGATTGAGCACTTCACCCTTTCGAGCATCTAGCTCTTGCGCTCCACTCCGGCCGGCCAACAAAGGGCAAGCCAGAGGTGGGGGAGAGATGGTGTTTCCCCCGGGAGTCTCGGGTCCGTGGTGTCGCCACACACCAACAGCTTGCCACAAGCTGCCCTGCGGAGACTGACTGCACTGATGAGAGTTGTTGTTCTTCACTAGCGAAGATCACCAACTCTCACCAGCGGGCGATGGGGTCGTCACATCCCTACGCACCTATTATTATTACTGGTTTTCATGATTTCTGGTTTTGGTAGTAGGGACAAAAACATATCAATGTACACCAATCTATCAACTTTCGTCAGTCGATGCTCATCCTTATGTCGAACCCGTTCGATTCAATATCAATTATTAAATTTGCCAAATTATTTAAGTAATTGTGTAACATTGTAGTAACGTGTGTCTGTCTGTACAAGGGAAGCTAAGGGGTAGTTTGGGAACAGGAAAATGTGGTGTCTGAATTTATTTCATTTATTTATAAGACACAAGGGTCAACGGCAAGTGTGCCGTAATTTTGCGGCAGTTAATAAATGTATGTAGTCACTATTTTATTATGTAAAATGTCCTACTGCAGGGAATACGCCTCCATCATAGAAATCAAGTCATCGCTACTATGATGGGATGCGGATTGGTAAAGAAACCCAAGCTACATATGTTCGAAACATATTTTTGGTCGGCCTAGACTTCGGAGCCCGATATCATGGATTGAAACTTACTAGACCGACATACAGGGTGTTTTAATATATTTCTCAATTTTTATTGGTAAGCTAACGCTTGACCACATTCGCATCTGATAGAAAACGTCGATGAGTCTAGGATGTTACCTAGAAGATGCCTTAAAGATTTTTTTTTTATGTGATAGGTTGCTACCTACGGCGACGACGACGAGCAGGCGGATCACCTGATGGTAAGCAATTGCCGCCGCTCATGGACACTTACAACACCAGTGGAGTTACAAGTGCGTTGCCAACCTTTTGTCCCCTTCCTCCCCGGGTGGGCCTCCGGTACCCTCACTCAACGGCGAAACATACCACAGGGGCTGCTTCACGCCGGTTTTCTATAGGATATCCTAATTGTAATGATCTGGGAACACAAACATGAATTCTATTCTATAGCTGTCCGCAATAAGAACGAAGAAGCAATACGCTTCGTTTTATGATATAAATAAATAATATTTGACCAATACATTGGACTCGTTATTAGATATCTACTTTATCTAAGAATAACACCCTACAACTGTAATCTAGCCGTACAGTCAGCAATTTTATGGCTGACGCTGCATTTCGCCTAAAAACCAAGCAAGATCAACTTTTGTTCCGATAGTTTGGAACATTGGAACTCTACGCTTACGCGTTTTTGTTCCATGTTCCGACTTATTGTTTTAGTCACGTACGATAGCTGATAAAATATTGGTTTACAAATTGTTCGGGAAAACAACGTGCGTAGGCGAACTGGTACGAAAAAATTGGGATAGCGTTTTCGATGTAGTGTAACATTATTAAAGTAAGCCCAACGAGTCGAGTTTTGTGGTATGTTTTGGCAGTTTCCTGATTACAACTTGGTATCTAAGTTGTAATCAGAAAACTTTCAGTGTGAAGCAGCGCCTGCGCTGTGTTTCGTCGAGTGAGAGGCACAGGCCCAATTGGGAAGAAACGGGGTTAAAAAGTTGGTAGTGCACTTGTGACTCTACTGGTGTTGCAGGTGTCTCAGGGCGGCGGCCATCGCTTACCATCAGATCCGACGCCAATGACATAAAAAAAAAAGCTTCTATGGACGAGAGTACCCTACTTATCTGATCTCGCGGATGTTAATGGGC
Organism: Cnaphalocrocis medinalis; assembly: GCA_014851415.1. Taxonomy (NCBI): domain Eukaryota; kingdom Metazoa; phylum Arthropoda; class Insecta; order Lepidoptera; family Crambidae; genus Cnaphalocrocis; species Cnaphalocrocis medinalis. The sequence continues at coordinate 1,580,664 of CM026275.1, forward strand.
TGATAACCAACTTATTTTTTTTAATATTTTCCGATCCTATTCTCTTAAATACAAGCACAATTCAAAAAACTTTAAATGCGGTATTATTTGATTTATGCTTTAAAAATAGGTATATATTTTTTATGTTGAAAGGGGTTAAAAGTTGGCAGCGCACTTGTGACTGGTGTTCCAGGTGTCTACGGGCGGCGGCAATCGCTTTCCATCAGGTGATCCGTCTGTTCGTCTGCCACCTATCACATATAAAAAAAGGAATGCATGCAAAACACATATAACACAAGGACTTAAGATGGTTTTCCAGCAGAGCTCAAAAGTTACTTCCACTCTATAATTTTTCCCAAAATCATCTTCGTAAAAAGTATAGGTACGCTTTTGAAGTTCTTGTAATTACTTCCCAGTGCCCTCCAAAGAATTTGACGCATAAAACCTTATTTTCATGCTCAAAGCTGACGAAGATTCCTGAGTTTATTTCCGCCATGTCACTCTAACTAATCTCTTTGTACGCTTGTGAAAAATGTTTTGCGTATTTTTCTATTTATACAGAGCTTTATTATGTCGCAGCTGAAATTTTTTGATGGTCTTTAAACAATGTGTCTCTCGTCGTGTATTTTCCTTAGAATAAAATAGATAGGTAACCATTTAACTTTGTCCTTATGATTCCTCAGGTTGCGTGAGAAGCCGTTTTGCCGACAATATTTCGTTTATTGAGACGGAAAATACATGAAAAAGACAGACACACTTTCCTTTATAATATTAGTCCATATTCTTGACGTGCTTTTGGGATTCTGTGGGTAACTGTGAAACAAGCCGCATCGGCTGATGCAATCCAAAGATTTTAATTAGTATCTAGTGGTTTTTAGTGTACAAATTTGGTGTTACTTTGTGCAGTGAAGTGCCGCAGGGTGATATTAATATAAGAATCATTGAATTGTGTCGTTTTTTAACACTGCTATTGTGTGTCGAGTGAGTTGTCACGTGAACAATTTGCTTTGACCTAATAGAGTCTTAAAACCTACGGCTTTGTTAAAAATAGTCTCCACAGAATCCTTAGGACATTAAAACGCTAAACACCGGCGTTTTATTGAGTGACTGTGACCTCGACTGACTTCGACTGTTGACTACACTTTATCAATCTACACTTGACATTGGCAAAATTAAATGTGTCATAAACACAATACAGGCCATTTAAAAAAAAAAAAAAAACGTGCTTTAGTTTAATAAACAATAATAACAAGACTGTTGAGACAATATATTTTACTTTACTCGCCTGTTGTGACTTCACTGGACTGGTGTCGGGGTGTCCATTGGCGGCAGCAATCTTTTGCCATCAGGTGATCTATTTGCTCATCTATCGCCGGCCACCTATGAATGAATGAATGAAATAATAATACTTCCTATTGCACACAAATCAAAGGTTTATAACTTAAAATTAGATATTATGAATGAGGAGGAATTACAAGATTAATATACAACAAAGGCGACCTATTAACAAGTAAGTAGACGATTTCACCACTTCCCTGCAACACATGCATATACTGCAGGCTATGTACGTGGCTGCGCGGAGCGGGCACTGCGCAGATTTTTCCGGAACCACGTATAATCGCCCGGAGATAATGCCCATTTGTCACTGTCCACGAATATTATCTAGGGACCCATTCACACGCCAGGTTGGGAATAGAGTATAAACTCCGTGTAAGCATTCAATTCTTTAAGAAACGAGTCTATACCTCCCTATAAGGCTGGCCAACGTATCTGCAGTTTCATCCATCCTTATAGTGTAGCTGATGTCCATGGACGGCGGTGTCCACTTACCATCAGGTCGACCACTTGCTTGTTTGCCTTCCTGTATTAAAAAAAAGCTGTAAGATGGTAAACGAATGGTAGCTTATTGGATATCGTTCGTACCACACACGCATTGACTGGTTTATCTATAAGTGTCAGCCTATAATACTGTCCCACTGCAAGGCATAGGCCGCCATCATAGAAATCAAGCCATCGCTACTATAATGGGATTAGGATTAGACTTGCCTGATACGAATTGGTGATCAAAAACTCGTGCTATATTTTTGATCTCGGGAATCGAACGGACCCCGAGATCACGGCCCGATATTTAGACCACTAAACCAAGGGGCGTTAATGATATATAAATCAATGATATTCATTTTATAAATACGCCCATCGATTTTGAAAAATCCAATGGGCATGCTGAGATTCTAACCACGAACCTCGTATGGAAGATGCGTTCTTATCCATCGAGTTACCATCGATATGGTCCGGTAGATAAACCACTAACAATGGGGTGTCGCCAAAAGCAAGTCATTATTCTATAAAAAAAATAAGAAAAAAATAAAGATAAAATTGTTACATTATGGCACTTAAAACTTAAGCGAACTAAATTAAAATAAAATGTAATGTAATGTAAGTGTAACATACAGGAGATCAGACCGTAGGTCCCACACTAGGATAACCCTGTATCTGTAACCTACTAGACAAGATGCGACAGATGTTTCAAGTTTCACGTTAAGTTAGAAAAGTAAACAACTTTAAATGCCTGTTCGTATTATCCTAATATGCATAATATGTGGTTGTGAGCGTGTTGGGTGTGGGTGTGTTTGTGTGTGTGGCTAAGTGTGTTATAACTGAATCGCTGTGTTATAACTGAAATATCTCTTAGAGAAAAGAAGCCTAAGGACTAAATTAAATCCTACGAAAAAAGCTGAAGGTCAAGGGATGTATTGGAAGATTGGAAGCCAGTAAGCTAGCATCGGAATTCATAAACACGGTCATACTACTATAAGCCGAAGATGATGTGGATATAGGCATTTTGAAGACGCTTAAGTTTATCAACAATCTATCCTAACATATCTGGGTAGCAACAATCCGCATAGTCTAGGAAAGGCATAAGTGAAACCTACGAGAGCAAATTTGGTGGTATCAGTAGGAAATTGCGTAACCTATTTATCAAGGTCGTCGGGTAAACACTTTTGAGATAACTTTACCCACAGTGAAGATATGTATCTATACTCTGGTTTTTAATCATGTGGAGTAAGCTGACAGATGCAATTGTCAAGTTTCTATACATTTTGACATTTTGCATCGGTCAAATTGAGTGATAATGTATGGGGATGACACATTGACATCTGTCAGTTTACACCACATGATTAAAAACCTGAGTTTTTTTTTATAGTATAGGAAGGTAAACGAGCAAGCGGGTCACCTGATGGTAAGTGAACACCGCCGCCCATAGACATCAGCTACACCGGAAGGAGTGCGGATGCGTTGCCGGCCCTTTAGGAAGGTATAGGCTCGTTTCTTGAAGATTTGGATGTCGTACCGGTTCGGAAATACCGCTGCGGGAAGTTGATTCCACAATGAGGAGGTGCGCGGCAGAAAGTGTCGTGTAAAGCGCACGGTAGAGGATTGCCAACCATCCAGGTGTATAGTATTGGTGTAGAGTATACAGAGATTGCCTCGGTGGAGCAGTGGGTAGTGGGCCGCACTTTAAAGCGACTGCTGCCCTTCGGGTCTCAGGTTCGATCCCAGAATCAGACCAAAAAATTGTACCTGAGCTTTTTGTTCAGAAATTCTCAGTGTCAGCCTGGTCTGGAAGTTAGTGGTCTTGCACCCTTGTACCTCGGAAAGCACGTTAAGCTGTTGATCCTGCGCCCCATCTCGCTTCAGTCGTGTTAGCTTATTACAGCGCGCGGTTATATTAATTGGCAGAATAGCCACCCGGTATGTGAAAGGTTGTGGCTTCGACTCTCATCTGAACCCTTCGATATTTTTTTAAGTGCATTATTCACTTAAGAGGATATTCTAACAGCAGCTATTGCAGTGCCCTAACAGGGTCTATAGTGGTGCTTTATTATAAATCTACCATCTGTTTGTACACTATGGAAGCAATAAAGAATTGAGAAGGTACCTATTGAGTTTTTTTTTATGTGATAGGTAGCAGATGAGCAGGCGGATCACCTGATGGTAAGCAATTGCCGCCGCCCATGGAAACTTGCAACACCAGTGGAATTACAAGTGCGCTGCCAACCTTTTGTCCCCTTCCCCCCCGAGTGGGCCTCCGGTACCCTCACTCACTCGGCGAAACACAGCACAGGGGCTGCTTCACGCCGGTTTTCTGTGAGGCAGTGGTATCACTCCGGTCGAGCCGGCCCATACATGCCGAAGCGTGGCTCTTCCACAATTTCAAGTATCACAATTATCAGAATTCACTCTATGTGTTAGTATCTAATATTCTAAATCCTCTGTTTCCACCTCCACTCCATTGTAAAAGCATCCTTCTTCCTGCGTCTAGCCTGACATATGATTTGTTTCGCTCCGGTAACGGTGATCCCATCACACACTGTCAGATAAACAAATTATGTTCTCTGTATGTTATACAGAATGTTACACAATTTTTTTTCTACGTAATATCACCACATTCTCACCTTGAAAGTTATTGGTCTTGCGCCCCATGTATCTTCGATCGCATCACACTGATGTCCTATCGAATAAAGAGGGTAAAGGAATAGAGAGTGCACCTGTGTTTGCGCGCACACTTGAGCACTATAATATATCCTGCGTATGCGGCTGCTGATCGTTAAGTTCGGCAGCCGTAGCCGAAGTACCGCTACCATGAGTTGACATCGAAAACTGATATAACGTAAACTATTGCTCTGTCTCTTTCAAATGCATCACAATGAAAGAGACAAAGCGATAGTTTTTGATAGCGAGGATAGTATTTCAAACTCATGGTAGTGCTACTGATGGAGGAAATTATTATTATACCACGTAGTGACAGAGTTGAAGATACCTAAAGTAAGCATACTCAAAAGATTTGAAGCCGGACCTACTAACTCGATTCGCTTGAAGTTGTTAAAACTGTTAAATTACAAGTTCGTTTCAAAGGATAAACTCGAAATTGTATTACAATGACGGTCGGTACCTACCTAAAGTTGAATCCAACTTCTGCCTACCTGACTGTACAACACGTACGTAAAGAAACAACTAAACTTCAGAAGTTAACGCGCGCCGACTGTCAACAAGTGTCCTTAGGTTTGACAGGAGCTGTCACGATGACAATTCGAAGTTCAAAAGTACGTGTCACAGATAACAAACAACTCGATACGACACCCAAAGGATCGCGGACGTGCCGAGATTTAATCAAAGATATTACAAGGAAACCAATTTTTATTTGCCATTGTTTTTTTTTTACCCTACCTTTTTTATTACAGGGTTACTTCTGCCAATATCAAGTACAAATTGAGAGGTAGTTCCCATAATGTTATGTACGCGGTTATTGTAGTAAAATGTAAGTAGTATTACTCGTTTGTAGTATCTATTCATCTATATCTTCTTCTTTCTAAGGACAACGACAAGGCTTATAGGTAAACCGAAAACACGAAACGCTTGCGCGATGTAATTGGACACAGCGCCATCTATCGGTTTATTTCTGAATTACGGTCCCGAAGCGAAGTGAGGGCGGGCCACTAGTTAGTAAATATAGTGATTGTATCAATAGTACCTAATACATATTTTAACGTTGACGTAAGGGTCGCGGGTTCGATTCCCGCACCAACACAAATGTTTGTTGATGAAACAGATATTTGTGTTGGGTCTGGGTGTTTGTAGTACCTTCATTGTTTCTGGTTTCCATAGCACAAGGGAAAACCTTAGTTTGGGACCAGGACAATGTATGTGATGTTGTCTCAATTTATTTATTTATTTATTTATTTATATTTGGATCTTACGGCCTCTAACCATCACCGTCATTGTAAGCGGCCGTGAGATCCAAATATTGTTGACAGGCACAAAAGAACAGACTAAGTACCAATTTAATCTGTCATCCTCACCCTGAAGGCCTGCTGAGATGCCATTTTACGCCCCGCCTAAAAAAACCAAGACTGTAAGAAGGAGGAAACACACGAACTGGAAGGGCATTCCGAGACTTGATGGCTCGGGGCAGGAATGAGGAGCTAAACCTCTTAGTGCGCGCCGGGGCATTGTCTGGCAAGGTATGCGGATGGAAGATTTTTATGTGATAGGACACCAACACTAGACTTTTTAAACTATCTTTTTTATTTCGCAACTGAGCACAACCAACACGATCACCCAATCTCGCAGAAGTCACGAACCCCAACCGATGCGACTTCTAAAACCAGAGGTCAATTCTTAAGTATCAATTTGGGGGGGGAATCTCTCCTTCCAGGGATGAATCGCGCACGTGCGGTCACGCGCGGAGCTATGCAACGAGTTTTACTGCACTTAGTGCCGGCGTCTTCCGCCACGGTTGCCATGCACTTCACTAATACTAGGACTAGGTTCCGCTGCGGTACTGCAACTGTGCAACAGAGCTACCATCACTCCGTTCAATTTACGGCCACGATGGCGTAGTGGCTAAGGTGAAAGGCCCCGGGTTCGATTCCCGGTCTAGACAATTTAGAAAACTTAACTTTTTAAGTTTTCTTGGGTCTGGGTGTTCTTAGTGCCGGCGTCTTCCGCAACGGTTGCCATGTACTTCACTAATACTAGGACTTTTTTAGCCGCGGGAGATCCACGCTTCGGCATGAATGGGCCGGCTATACCACGGCCTCACAGAAGACCCTGCGCTGTGTTTTTTCCAATAAGTGAAGGTACCGGAGCAGGTCCAATTCGGGGGAAAGAGGGTTAAAGGTTGGCAGCGCACTTGTGACTCTACCTACTGGTGCTGCAGGTATCTATGCGCGGCGCTAATCGCTTACTATCAGGTGATCTGTCTGCTAACCTAACCTACCCCCCAACATTTACCTCCTTTCCCCCAATTGGGCTCCCGGTACCATCACTCTCTTTTATTTATATTTTAATAGCATAAGTAGCATTAATTTTTAATTAAGTAGCCTAAGTAGCGTTAAGTCTTTTTTCTGCATTTGTATGTTTTGTTTACCTATAAGTGATTGTGCATTATACCATGTTGGTTTGAATGTTTTTTTATGTATGTATTAAATGTAACAATCGTTGGTGAACTAAATAAATAAATAAATAAATAAATCACTCATTCGACAAAACACCACGCAGGTGCTGCTTCAAGTCAGTCTTCTGTGAGGCCGTGGTATCATTCCGGTCGAGCCGGCCCATTCATGCCGAAGCGTGACTCTCGGTAAAAAATGCTGCTGCCTTTGCTTCTAGATGACTCATATGATGGTAACCCTACTTGGATCTCAAGTGGATCGCGCTAGGATGAAATGGAATGGCCGGGACGGTGAGTTTACTGTTAAGTGTGTAAAAGTGTATTAAGAAACTTCAATGCTTGTATAACAGAGCCATAGTCCCTCAATTCGTTTCGAGACGTAACTGTACTATTAGTTCTAAAATAAACCAACAGATGGCGTTGGATGTCGATTGTATCGCGCTAGTGTTGAAATTTTTCGAATGAAAAGTTGATCGACTTTGTTTTATGTGGCAGACGAACAGACGGATCGCCTGATGGTAAACGATTTTATTTTTCAAAATAGGTTATTTTTTTTGTGAGAGGTTGCAGACGAGCAGACGGATCATCTGATGGTAAGCGATTGCCGCCACCCATAGACAACCGCAGCACCAGCGGAGTCTCAAGTGCGCTGCCAACATTTTAACCCCCTTTCATTTCTCCATTTTCAACAAAAAACTCAGGTACATAGGTACATTACACATTTTTTTAGGATCGAATCCAGGACCGCAACCGATGACCAGTATTCCTAACAGCGCACCGCGACATAATTTTGTCAACTCTCGTTGCGAGAGCGCATCCTTCTATCCGCTCATCGCTTAGTCAGGTAAGCGAGACGCAGTGTTGCCAGATGCACTGTAATTACAGCAGATTTACTGTATTTTTACTGCGTTTACTGTATACTGTATTACAAAAGTACAGTGTTTGAAAAACACTGTAATTTACTTTAGGTGAATTCCATGAAACGAAACGTTATTTTGTCTATGGACAAGAATATTTTGCGTCTTACCAACCTAGAAAAAATGTTTTCAAAACTGTCAAATCATTTGATTTAGTTGAATGCACTTTATTCCAAAGCCTTAAGACTCAAATTTTTAACACAATGACAACATTGTTTTGAGGAATTCCCCGTTATTTAGTAAGATTTTTAAACGACGAAATTCAAAGTGTCTGTTTTGCTCAAATTCTTAACTGTGGTAAGATCATTTCTAAATACGCATAATACTTCACCGTTATTATTCGGTCTGCTGTACGTAACGTACCTACTACTGTTGTTTTACACTTTGCGTGATAGAGTAATTTTCTGTGTAAAGAGTGACCAAGACGTAAAATGAGTTCTGATAGTGATAATTATAACGAGGGACCGTCAACTCCAAAAAAAGTAAATCTCGTCAATACAAACTAAAATGCCGGACGAGTGGTTACCAAGACGAATTTAAAAAATGGTTACGTCGTGATCCCAAATTTGAAGTATTTAAAAATAATAATATTAATGTCTGTGTCATTGTTTTTTATTAATTTATCTGTACCTAGTTGTAGTTTCTCAAAATAAATGTTATTGATTCAAATAAAATGGTTTTTCTTTAACCAAAAATTTACTGTAAAATACACTGTAATTATTTTTTAAACTACTGTAATTTTGTGTCTAACTACTGTATTTTCTGTATGACACTACTGTATTTCTTTAAATGCGATCTGGCAACACTGGCGAGACGCAACTTGCGCCGACACAATACGAGTGTCGACAAATTATCTCGTGGCGCGCATGTTAGCCCGGCTGATTATTTTGCTTGGGTCAGTCGTAATCGTTTGATGAGTCATTTTGTTAAACTACGCTGACTTGACTCGTTGATTCATGACTTGTTACATAAATGATTAAATCATCAATACTACTAAATAAATGTACTACTTAGGTGTAAAATATGTGTTTACGTACAGATATGACTAATATTCTAATCTTATTGATATACTATAACGAAGTTAATCATCATCATCATCATCATCAGCAACCCATGGTCGTCCACTGCTGGACATAGGTCTCCCCTAATGCACGCCACCTTTCCCGATTTTCGGCCACTCTCATCCAGCCCACTCCAGCCAGCCTTCGAATGTCGTCATCCCATCTTGTAGCAGGGCGTCCAACACTACGTTTGCCGAGTCGCGGTCTCCACTCAAGGACTTTATGGCTCCAACGGTTGTCAGTTCTATGTGACCAGCCCGCAGCCACTTCAGTTTGCTAATTCGGTGGGCTATGTCGGTGACTCTGGTTCTCTGTCGGATTACATCTTTTCTGATGCGGTCCTTCAAAGATACTCCGAGCATAGCCCTTTCCATAGCTCCTATTATAACGCCTTTAATTAGATATAATTCACTTTTCTATTCAAAACTCAATTACACTAAAACCAAAATTGAATTGGTCACATGTAAAAAAGACAAAAATCTCTAAAGCATATTTACAAATGGGGGAAACTAAAAGTAAAAAAAATGCAACAAAATTAAACCTTCCCCCATTGAATTAAGCGCTACCTGTTTACATTTTCTGCGCCAAAACGTTGAACACGAGTTGCGACTATGAATTCCCTACAAAAGAAATCCCTCGATGGATAAGACTGAGCTTCATTTTTTGGGGATCCGTCAAGGAAAATGGTTAAAGAAACCTTACTTACTAATTTTCACATGTCTTTTTCATTATTAAGCCTAATCCCATCATAGAAGCGATAACTTGATTTCTATGATGGAGGCCTTTGCCTTGCAGTGGGACAGTATTGGGCTGATTATGCATAAATTATTTTGACCGCGGTGAATGCTTCATTAAATTAGCTTATGTTGGATGTGTAGTATTGCCGCATACCGTGAATATCACTAATTATCTTGGATGTAACTTTACTCAACTGGCAATGGCGCATTTCGTAGCGACCCTACCTCATAAACCAAAGGTGGTGGGTTCGATCTCCTCCCTGGACAAACATTCGTTTGATAATCACTGTGCTTGTTCAGTCTCTGGATATCGTATAGTATTGTTGTCTGATATTTGTAACTGTGCTTAAGCTTCTTAGTGCGGGGTTAGGTCAATAGAAGTAAAAAAACGAGGTTTGAAAAGAGTACTTCTTTCACGGTAGGCAGCGGCATGACTGTGCCTCGGCATGGTTGTTGTCTATGAGCAGCGGTTACCATTTACCATCAGATGGGTCGAATATCGTCTGCCTACTTCAGCATTAAAAAAAAAAACGCAAATCCAACCTACGGACGACCTCCTAAAGCGCACTTTAATGTCCTCCGAGCTACCATAGCTCCCCTATTAAACTTAACTTTTTTATAAGCTACGGTTACAAAGAACCATCAGGCAGGCAGTAGCATTTCCTCCTGGCGCTCTTTATTTGAGTTCTTTTATATTTAATATTTTTAACGAAGGCTCCGAGCTCGAAAATCGCGCGGACAAAAGTAGGATTAGCTGAGTTATGATTTTTTTTCTTAGAAAGCCGGGACGGTGAGTTTACTGTTACGTGTGTAAAAGTGTATAAGAAACTTCAATGCTTGTATAACATAGTCACAAAATACTTAATAGTACAATAGTCCTAAAAATTGTTTCACTCAATTCGTTTCGAGACGTAACTGTACTATATTAGTTCGAAGATAAACCAACAGATGGCGTGGGTGTCGATTGTATCGCGTTAGTGTTTTACCCTTTCGGTTTGAAATTTTTCGAATGAAAAGTTGATCGACTTTGTTTTATGTGGCAGACGAACAGACGGATCGCCTGATGGTAAACGATTTTATTTTCCAAAATAGGTTATTTTTATGAGAGAGGTTGCAGACGAGCAGACGGATCATCTGATGGTAAGCGATTGCCGCCACCCATAGACAACCGCAGCACCAGCGGAGTCTCAAGTGCGCTGCCAACATTTAACCCCCTTTAAATGAAAGAGGGTTAAAATTCTCTCTCTCTCCATTTTCAACAAAAAACTCAGATACACGTACATTACACATTTTTGATCCGTCCCGAGGATCGAATCCAAGACCGCAACCGATGACCAGTATTCCTAACATGCGCACCGCGACATAATTTTGTCAACTCTCGTTTGCGAGAGCGCATCCTTCTATCCCGCTCATCGCTTAGTCAGGTAAGCGAGACGCAGTGTTGCCAGATGCACTGTAATTACAGCAGATTTACTGTATTTTTACTGCGTTTACTGTATACTGTATTACAAAAGTACAGTGTTTGAAAAACACTGTAATTTACTTTAGGTGAATTCCATGAAACGAAACGTTATTTGTCTATGGACAAGAATATTTTGCGTCTTACAACCTAGAAAAAATGTTTTCAAAACTGTCAAATCATTTGATTTAGTTGAATGCACTTTATTCCAAAGCCTTAAGACTCAAATTTTTAACACAATGACAACATTGTTTTGAGGGAATTCCCCGTTATTTAGTAAGATTTTTAAACGACGAAATTCAAAGTGTCTGTTTTGCTCAAATTCTTAACTGTGGTAAGATCATTTCTAAATACGCATAATACTTCACCGTTATTATTCGGTCTGTACGTAACGTACCTACTACTGTTGTTTTTACACTTTGCGTGATAGAGTAATTTTCTGTGTAAAGAGTGACCAAGACGTAAAAATGAGTTCTGATAGTGATAATTATAATGAGGGACCGTCAACTCCAAAAAAAAGTAAATCTCGTCAATACAAACTAAAATTCCGTGACGAGTGGTTACACCAAGACGAATTTAAAAAATGGTTACGTCGTGATCCCAAATTTGAAGTATTTTAAAAATAATAATATTAATGTCTGTGTCATTGTTTTTTATTAATTTATCTGTACCTAGTTGTAGTTTCTCAAAATAAATGTTATTGATTCAAATAAAATGGTTTTCTTTTAACCAAAAATTTACTGTAAAATACACTGTAATTATTTTTTAAACTACTGTAATTTTGTGTCTAACTACTGTATTTTCTGTATGACACTACTGTATTTCTTTAAATGCGATCTGGCAACACTGGCGAGACGCAACTTGCGCCGACACAATACGAGTGTCGACAAATTATCTCGTGGCGCGCATGTTAGCCCGGCTGATTATTTTGCATGGGTCAGTCGTAATCGTTTGATGAGTCATTTTATCAAAACTACGCTGACTTGACTCGTTGATTCATGACTTGTTATTTAAATGATTAAATCATCAATACTACTACTAAATAAATGTAGTAGGTGTAAAATATGTGTTTAAGTACAGATATGACTAATATTCTAATCAATAATACTATAGTGAAGTTAATATATCTACATAATTATACTTACTCGATTCAAGAATGTTTATTAGCCTATATACGATACTATATGATGGGATGGTAAAATGAATTAGTCGATTTCCACCGATATGTTCTACCAGACAAACCGTATCGGTCGATCATATTGTCACCTATCGCTCAACATCGACCGATGAAAACAGTTGATTGGTTAGCCGAACAGTATCCGTTATTGAATTTTAAATTCCGTTAAAACCAGGCGAACAACTTCGATCAACGTTGATCGATGCCCTTGATCGATGTTTCAATAACGCCTTTAATTCGATATAATTCACTTTTATATTCAAAACTCGTGTAATTACACGAAAACCAAAATTAAATTTGTCACGTGTAAAAAAGACAAAAATCTCAAAAGCATATTTACAAGTGGGGGAAACTAAAAGTAAAAAGATGCAACAAAATTAAACCTTCCCCCATTGAATTAAGCGCTACCTGTTTACATTTTCTGCGCCAAAACGTTGAACACGAGTTGCGACTATGAATTCCCTACAAAAGAAATCCCTCGATGGATAAGACTGAGCTTCATTTTTTGGGGATCCGTCAAGGAAAATGGTTAAAGAAACCTTAATTTAATATTTACATATCTTTTTTATTATTAAGCCTTATCCCATCATAGACGCGATAACTTGATTTCTATGATGGAGGCCTTTGCCTTGCAGTGGGACAGTATTGGGCTGATTATGCATAAATTATTTTGACTGCGGTGAATGCTTCGTTAAATTAGCCTACGTTGGATGTGTAGTAGGTATTGCCGCATACCGTGAATATCACTAATTATTTGGATACTAGTGGCCCGCCCTCACTTCGCTTCGGGACCGGAATTCCGAAATGAACCAATAGATGGCGCTGTATATAATTACATCGCGCAAGCGTTTCGTGTTTTCGGTTTACCTATAAGCCTTGTCGTTGTCTATTGAAGTTATCTCTTTATAAATAGTATAGAAGATCTAGGATGTAACTTTACTCGACTGGCCCAATGGCGCATTTCGTAGCGACCCTACCTCATAAACCAAAGGTCGTGGGTTCGATCCCCTCCCTGGACAAACATTCATCATGTTTGATAAACACTGTGCTTGTTCACTCTCTGGGTATCATATAGTATTGTCACAAAATAATTACACACAAAAACTAGGCTGCCCACTAAGAGCTAAAATCGTGTCATGTACTCACGCATGCGCACTAACGGGGAAATACGCCTTTTCGACCACATTAATCCTAGCCTATGACATAAGATTGTCGAACTGTCGAGGTCTGTGGTAGAGGCCGCGCGCTTATGTACTCATGCCGGGCAACAACCCTAGCATATGTCAACGAACTCTTCTAAATTCAAAATTAGGCTGAGTCTACCTTCTGTGTGTAATTATTTTGTGGTATTGTTGTCTGATATTTGTAACTGTGCTTAAGCTTCTTAGTGCGGGGTTAGGTCAATAGAAGTAAAAAAATGCAAATCCAACCTACGGACGACCTCCTAAAGCGCACTTTAATGTCCACGGAGCTACCATAGCTCCCCTATTAAACTTAACTTTTTTATAAGCTAGGGTTACAAAGAACCATCAGGCAGGCGGCAGCATTTCCTCCTGGCGCTCTTTATTTGAGTTCTTTTATATTTAATATTTTTAACGAAGGCTCCGAGCTCGAAAATCGCGCGGACAAAAGTAGGATTAGCTGAGTTATGATTTTTTTTCTTAGAAAGCCGGGAAGTTAGGGTGTGACTACAGGATAGAGCGGAAGCAAGAACTTTAAATTAATAAGTACTAGTAATTATCTTGTACCAATTTTGCATAATCCATACTAATATTATAAATGCGAAAGTAACTCTGTCTGTCTGTCTGTCTGTCTGTCTGCTACTCTTTCACGCCAAAACTACTCAACGGATTTAAATGAAATTTGGTATACAGATAATCTAGACCCTGAGAAAGGACATAGGCTACTTTTTCTTGCGAAAAGGGGGTTGTAAGGGGTTGAAAGGGGGGTAAAAAGTTACTTTTCCACGCGGACGGAGTCGCGGGCGGCCGCTAGTCTAGTTATATTTAAATCACCGACATGGCCCACCGAATTAGCAAACAGAAGTGGCAGTGGACTCGTCACATTAGCCGCAGAACTGACAACCGTTGGAGCCGTAAAGTCCTTGAGTGAAGACCGCGACTCGGTAAGCGTAGTGTTGGACGCCCTGCGACAAGATGGGATGATGACATTCGAAGGCTGGCTGGTGTGAGCTGGATGAGAGTGTACCGGGAAAGGGGGTTTAAGGGTGGCTGCCCACTTGTGACTCTACTGGTGTTGCAGGTGTTTATGGGCAACGGCAATCGCTTACCATCAGGTGATTCATATGTTCGTCTGCCACCTATCACATAAAAAAACTGTAGAACCATTGGTGAAAATGGTGTTTAGAGTGGTATTGGGAGAATCCTGGATTCTGAATCCATACATACAAACACCGCTGTTTCACTTTTTATCAATGAATTTATAGACGTATTTCGACAGTTATTTCGTTGATATGTCAAAGATGCCAATATACCTCGCACCCATGATGCACACAGAAGACCTTACATTTTATGATTTAAGAGAATAAGATTTTGTGTTTAAAATCGCGTAAGTACATGAATGTACTCGCGCCCTAATGTTAAATATGGCGAGATTCTGAATCCGTTTGTTACGAAGAAAAGTGGCGTAACACGATACGCTGCAAGGCTGCAACCGGATCCCTCGCCGACCCAGTGTTGCCAACCCTAGCCACAGCAAAACCACATGTCACCGTAACCCTGCTAATACTGTTCAGAAATCGCACTTTTTTTTAGAACACTTTTGGTAGAACAAGGTCACAATTGTCAAAAACTTAAATGAGATAATTAACTATACAGAAAAACTTAAAGAATGTTCAGTCCTCCATTTCTGAATAGGTACACACTTATCTCATGTATGCAAGTTGTTCTACCAAAGGTGCAAAATGACAAAAAAGGTAAATAGTAAGTAAGTACATAAGTAAGCCTTTATACTGTCCCAGAGCAGGGGAAAAAAGGTTAAATATTTTTGGAAAATAGCTGGGAGTAGGTAAAAGGTACATACCTGGAAAAAGTGTTTCTTATTGTTAAAGATCGGCAGGGTCCTAAGTAGTCTAACTCCTAATTTCCAATCCAATGAAGGTAACACCTTAATTGAATTTATATCCCCATAGCACAAGTCAAATGATGTTGTTTTATTGATATTTATTTATTGATAGTCTCTCAAATAACATGTATAAATAACCCTATTCTTTAAGTCAGTTTTAAACTTAACACGTTATTGATAAATTTTAGATTTTTACACAAGAAAAACCTAAATACAGCAACGCAACACTACTCCGTCTGCTTCTGCTAAACTGGTTTCAACTAGAATTAATTCGTCACGGAGGGGAATTTTACAGAATGTGGTTTCTGCCTTGCTCCAGCAGGGGCTTTTAGAAAATGGTTTAAGCCGCTTGCACCGCATCTCGAGGGTAATCAATTCTCTGGTGGTTTTTGCTTTAAAATGAGGATCGCAAATGTAGCTTATTATCTCAGACCAGACAGCTGCACAGGTCATAGACAGCACAATGAGGCGGAGTAATGTTGGAAATTTGGGCTCTGATAGATACCTAATCTTCGATTGTATTTATAAATAGGTTAATTCTATTGACAATGAAAATGCGTATAGGTTAACCGAGGCGAAATACTTATGCGATGTTATCGGCGCCCAGCGCGATCTATTGGTGGTTTAGTACTAATGTCTTGAAACATAGTGGGTGCGGGGCACGAGTAATTAATTATATTGTTTTAAACGCCGCACTCAGAAACTTCAACTAAACCTTAATTGTCCCTTTAGTAATAATATTAACCCTTATTTTAATAGACATACAGACTATCCATATTTAAGATAATGAGCAATAAAGTTAAATGACGTGTCTGAGTGCGGAAGTAAGTAACGGAACTCTAAGTAGATCATTTTAGTTACTGCTTGCTTTGAAGAAGAATAACTATATAGAAATAACAAAAAATACATTAAGTATCGCAATCCAGTTGCAACTAAGGGAGAAAAAAAATTTAGATGTATAAAATAAAAAATCTTAAATAATTTATTTCTCATTTTTATAAGAATATTCCAGTAACTGCAACAATTTATCATAGACCAGGGATGGTGCGTCGATCCCCCACAGGAAATCAATATGGTTAAACTTTTCATACGGCACTTTATAATGTTCTATTGGATTTGGTAACTCATCATACAACCTTTTCACATCTTCATTACTGGAAACCAAATCGTTGTTCGCGCTCAATAAAGCAATAGGCAATGTAATTTTTTCCACGCGATATCTAGGAGCTCTCGACATTCCATACTGCCTTAAATTTCCCTCTATTCCATAATCAAATTGCTGGAATTCTCCTTCATTGTCTATCTCTTGCGCATAATGCACTAACGTCTTCGTAGATGTTCCAGCAGGGACGTGATTCAAAATCGCCGGGACCAGACTTCTGTTGAACTGCTTCTCATCATACCCACAAAGCACGAAGAACAAATTCTTAGATAGTATCCCCTTCCGTTTCTGAGGCTCAAGCTTGAATGTATACTTTGATAGCCATTTTAACACTTCATTTGTTGCAAGTAACTCATTTGCCCCAAACATCTTTAGAAAATACTCCATATCATTGCTGTATTTTGCCAACAACCGAATCGGGCTTCTCACATTGCGCATGTATGCTATTGGAGCCATCACAAAAGCTGCATTCAAAATATCATTATATTCTGGCTTGGTTGATAGTAATGAGAACAAAACTGTAGTACCCATAGAAAATCCAACGTAGTTTATCTTGACGTCATCTTTTACGTCTGTGATGTAATCAATAACAGCTGGTAAATCGTATTGACCGACTTCATGAAAGGTGAAGTTCCAAAAGGCATAGCTCTTGACGCTCCTCGAAATATGAGCTCTTGAGTAGGTGTTCCCTCGAACGTTGGCCATCCAGACGTCGTAACCTGAGTCCGATAGAATGTATGCTAAACCTTTTTGAGGACCAGCTAGGATCCAATCAGCTGAGCTTCCAAGGATGCCGTGATGGAGTAAAACCGTCTTGTCTGGACTCTTTCTCAAATATGCATGTTTGGAATATGGAATTCTGTGAATTGTTAGAATATATCCATCATCTGTGACAATTGTATGAGTCTCTGATGGGTAACCATGGTACGCTAGAAGTTTCGGCGTCGACATTTGTATTTCGGCTTCTGAATAAGTGTGCTTCTCATCTGGACCAAAATACGATGTTATTTTATTTTTGAATTGTCTCCCCTTTCTGATTACATAATCTGTGGCGTGTATTGTTTCTTTGGCAATAGTTCCAACTACTGGGATATCTTGAATATAATCTCTGAGAGAACATTCACTAAGATGTAGGATGTAAACTGTTAAAACAAATACAGATAATAGCTTCATGCTTCCAACTGTTTTCACTTCAATAACGTATGGTTTTCTTAGGCGATTGTAGCACTGTACATATCCTCTTAGTCGCAAGGAAATCTAACCAACTATGGCATGTCTCTCTTGACTTTCACTCACTGGGGTAATGTAAATTATTCACTGCTGCTCACTGCTGACACTGATCTTTAACTTTGTTGACAACAACCAAATAGCAAGTCACGTTCGTTTTTTATTAACAAAATGAAGGAACTTCAAAGCACTAATCTAACGATAATCATAAACTACTGAATAACGGTAGCTCTAGTTATTAACTAAAATATTTACCGTATTACATGGCATTTTATCTCTCTGCCAGAGGTCAGGGAAATTGTATATACATATTATTATATACATGGGCATGTGGTGACCGCTTACGTACATAAGTACAAATGCGTAATCTGTATTGTTTACTTAATGACTCATAACTTTTATCAACCATGAGTATTCATTAAATTTATTATACCAATTTGTATCAAACTAATAAATGTATAATGTTTTTTGAATATCTTTAAACCGCTTTAAAGCCTATTGTTTAATAGCTACAATCTAAAACTAATTACCATTAGTCAAGCTAATTAGATAAATATCTACTAACCTACTTATATTCAAACCTATACCATGTGTTATGTTAAAAGAACAGGGCAGCAATTCTCGTGAGCCGAATTAGTAATTTGTAGGGACGGATGTATGAAATCTCTATATTCGTCTTCAGTGTCAAGTGTACGAGAATTGTCCATCAGGATCTAGATACTTAACTCTTTTTTTTCTAAAATGAGACCTCTTCATTCTTTCTTGCTATGTTGTCGGAATTTGCAAGCATTATAAAATATTGCCACAACACAGAAATCGAATCCAGGGCCTAATACTATACCTACTTTTAGTATCACCCGCTGACCTCTGGGTCATCTACGAAATGACTATAAGCAATTATCTATTCTGTGCTATAAGTTAATGATAACAAAGCCGAATGATGACTCACTGCATGAGACATTACGGAAGTCTAAGTAAAATAGATATAGACAATCAATAGGATGATAATATTGTCTATTTGTTTTTTTTTCTTTTACAACAATTTCCAGTGACACTGGTTCCGTGTCTTTTTGCTAGTTTTTTTTTTTTTTTGAAGTATCTCAATAACAAACCATTTGATGTAGTTTATGGGCCTCAGAGAGTTTTGAGCCCATATGTATTTATTTCTGAGGGCCGTGATCTTCTCAGTTTTTCTAATCATAAAATCATTTCCGTACCTACTAAATAGTTAAATCACTTCTGTTAAGAAGATTTACATAAGTCTCGATTGTTAGCTATCATGTTAAAATGTAGTGAACACAACCTTGTACTATTAAGTATTCTATGACAGAACTCAAAAATTAGAGTAGCCCGTTACAAACTTACATCATCATTTATTTTACTTATTTATTAGAATGCTGACATTATTCTTTATCAACAAAAGTTATAATTATTCCGGGAAAACGTCTAAAACATATAGGGAAAACATAAATAAATGAGTGAGTGAGGGTACCGGAGGCCCACCCGGGGGAAGGGGATAAAAGGTTGGCAGCGCACTTGTAACTCCACTGGTGTTGCAAGTGTCCATGAGCGGCGGCAATTACTTACCATCAGGTGATCCGCCTGCTCGTCTGCTACCTATCACATAAAATAAAATAAAATAAAACACAGAAATCGAATCCAGGGCCTAATACTATACTTTTAGTATCACCCGCTGACCTCTGGGTCATCTACGTAATGACTATAAGCAATTATCTATTCTGTGCTATAAGTTAATGATAACAAAGCCGAACGATGACTCACTGCATGAGACATTACGGAAGTCTAAGTAAAATAGATATAGACAATCAACCATAGGATGATAATATTGTCTATTTGTTTTTTTTCTTTTACAACAATTTACAGTGACACTGGTTCCGTGTCTTTTTGCTTGTTTTTTTGAAGTATCACAATATTACAAACCATTTGATGTAGTTTATGGGCCTCAGAGGGGGGGTTTGGGGGTATGTGAATATTTTATGTTATTCATCACCCCTATGTATTTATTTCTGAGGGTCGTGATCTTCTCAGTTTTTCTAATCAAAAAATCAACATCATTTCCGTACCTACTAAATAGTTAAATCACTTCTGTTAAGAAGATTTACATAAGTCTCGATTGTTAGCTATCGTTAAAATGTAATTAACACAATTCAACAATTGGGTATTTGACAATTTTTAAAAAAGTATTTTATTGTATTCTTAGGACACTAAAGATACGTTTGATAATTGTCTATTTCATTTTTAAAGTTAATTTATAACAAAACAGCCATTTTAAATAATACGATTCAAATTTCCCGCCAAAACAGCAAGTCACGTGACAAATTAGCCCTCGACGTCATGATTCAATCTTTGAGTATATAGCCACTGGAGATGCCATACCGGGCGTTTCCCTCCGGCAAAGTACATTGGTCAACTATTCGGAACTGGTCAACTAAGTTATACAAAACTACTTGGATGTCGCTACATCGCCATTTTGCATCGCTCCGTGTCGCGTGACGTTTCTCTTAAAAATGGTGAATTGTGCAGTATTTTCATGTAAAAGGCGATCTGACAGCTAAAATTCGCAACAAGATCGCGTTTCCTATCATAAGTAATGACTTTTATTAATTATCAAATGTGTATTAAACTAGAAAATCTATTTTAATAAAAAATCGTTACGATACGTAAACGACAGAAAAATTTAATAATGATATCGTGGTATCGGTCCTAGTGATGGGACCAATTAAAATCAACTCGACTTTTGAATGAATCATTCACTCACTGCAGTTAGTTTCAAAATCCGTTCTTTTCATTATAGTTTGAATAAAATAGTATAGACGTATATTATAATATTAAAACATTGTAAAGTGAATTAGAGAAATTACTGTCCTTTCTTCTGGTCATACGATGTTGGAATTTATTCTAAAAATAAAAAGGTGGCTATAAAATATTTCGAGGTAAAAGGAATAAAATATGTGGTCCGGGAGTATCATGCATGATAACGGAGTAGATAGTAAACCATAATTGACAACATTTCAAAATTTCTAAGCCCTAAAAT
Organism: Cnaphalocrocis medinalis; assembly: GCA_014851415.1. Classification (NCBI taxonomy): domain Eukaryota; kingdom Metazoa; phylum Arthropoda; class Insecta; order Lepidoptera; family Crambidae; genus Cnaphalocrocis; species Cnaphalocrocis medinalis. Next base: position 1,601,477 of record CM026275.1, read on the forward strand.
AAAAAATACCATTTCTTTGTTTTCTTCTCCTGATATCGAGAATATATCAAAATATTTTTTATATTGCTTATTTACTGAGAAAAAAAATTATAACTGAAAACTGAAAAATGACGTCATACTTACACTGAAGAATGAAATATTTCCTTTGCCTATACCTTCTCCATTGCTAAAACTGATAATATCTGTGAATTAACTGTCATGTGTCTTCAGTGACATTTGTAAAAATAATTCCTCGTACTCATTACAATTCTCATAAATTCTCATTTATAATCGTTTACAACAAAGAAACTATTGCGTATGTGCCAATGAAGGATCCGAAATATTGTTGTGTCCCTATCTGCACGAACAATTCTATTCATGCTCCGGAGAAATCCTTTTTTTCATTGCCAGTGTCTACGAAGTAAGAATGGTGCAATGCATTGGTTATTAAGAAATTAACTGTTCTCTGCGTGTTTTGTACTTAGAAAATTAATGAAGACGGTGAAAGGACGGGTCAAATTGAAAGCTAGATTGCCATCGTAGATTCATAGGTGTATAATTATTAAAATTCAATAAATAAGCTTCACATAGGTAGGTACTTAAGTAGTTATTTATTTACACAAGGTTAATAAAAAATATGAAACATTTTACATCTTTTATTTTGCACTCTATACTTTTTTGAAACATATAATTTTTCCAAAATACCTAAGCAGCATCTATTATTTTTTTAACACAGAGCTCATCATAGTCAGCCAGAAGTCAGAACTTATGTATCAGCACTGGACGGTACACAAATGGACATCTCGCTTTAATTCTACGTATCCCACCGCAGTGTCTACGTAGGCTTCCCGCAAAGCAAGTAATGCTTTAGCACTACGTAGTTCAGCAACGTTGTAGCAGTCGTTCTCTTGCATGAACTCCAGTAACATTAGATAGTTTACTCTTGGCAAGTTTCTACTATCAGCAACTTGAAATCCGTCGGAAACTTTCATTTTATTTAAATAGTATGGGAAAAAGGGAGGTTATAATTCTATGACAGACAGATGCAAGACATAAAATGAAATTGTCAATAGTTGTCATGTATTCCTCAGTAAGCACAGAGTATATTGTATCTCAGTAAGTATGACGTAATTTGGCGCTTACGTCTGTTTAGAATACGAAGGATTAAAATATGTTTTTTAGGTATCTTATAAACATAATTTCGAAAAAACAAAAAATATGGGTCGCTTTATTTTATATCTACTTTCATATAAAACAATAATATAGACATGCAAAAATTATGAAATGTTGTCAATTGGAGCTCGCTAATTTAATATAGAAAAGTATACGAATGTTCGTTTATCCAATATTTCAAAAAAATTAGACCCCCAGAAATATATTCGACACGTGTACAATAAACTTATTCATTTTGAAAATCAATATAAATGCGTAATAAGGATTTTTTGTAATATTTCAATAAATCATTCTAATTAAAAATATATTGTTTCATTTACTCTCCCTTTGTTTGTCCAAATGTTTAACCCCCAAACTAACAGTAACAGCACCGTTCACAAGGGGAATTTTGTTGTTTCTTGAATCGTGACGTCACGCGTTCTGATTGGCTACAAGCCGTTTTAGTTTTGATAATCCACAGATGCAAAATTTCTTATTTATTTTTAAGAAATAAAAATATTTCTAATGTTTAATTTGTAAATTAACATAGATATTCTGAATCAGCGTCTTAAAATCTACATAATTCAATTATTGTCTTATTTAATTGTTAACCATGTCAAATACCGAATTAGAGTAGCCCGTTACCAAAACTTTCATCATCATTTATTTTACTTATTTATTAGAATGCTGACATTATTCTTTATCAACAAAAGCTATAATTACTCCGGGAAAACGTCTAAAACATATAGGAAAAACATAAATAAATAATTACACTACTTGTGTATTCATGTGAAGGGAATATTTCAATGCCCTAGATTAAATTATTTTCTATCTTCTATGCTATTTATAAAGAGATAACTGCAATAGACAACGACAAGGCTTATAGGTAAACCGGAAACACGAAACGCTTGCGCGATGTAATTGGACACAGCGCCATCTATTGGTTCATTTCTGAATTACGGTCCCTAAGCGAAGTGAGGGCGGGCCACTATTAGGTTATAAAAAAACTATAACAGACAATAACAAACAATGATTTAATTGATTTATTAAGCCTAAATTAAGAAAACAGAATATGTCACAACGTTAACAATAATGTATTAAATAAACTTTCATGGTCACTAACATTAGAATAGTTATTTACGGCATGGCTATCATATACGTACAGCCACACATCAAAGTATACAAAGCTGTCAAATTCCTTCAATCGACTCTCATCTTACTGTCGAACACATTAGGTTGAATATCAATTGAGGAAATTTGACAGGTTGTGGTGACCTGATGTGTGGCTGACTCTACAGTGTACCTACGTACATGACAGCAATCCTTATCCTTTCTAATTTAACAATAATATCTAACAAATATGTTACAAATGAGTATTATAAGTAAAAGTATAAATTAATTCGTTGGTAGTAAGATGGTTCATACAAGAATACTGAGAATGACTAGAAACAAAAAATATAAAGACTCACAGGACTATTGTAAAAGGTTGATCTGGGGGCGGAGTTACGTCTCTTTCCGCGTCAACTTTTTCGTCACTTAATGCATTATTGGTTTTATTTCTTTCCTTCCCAACTTTCATTCTAGCATCTGCCAGTGGCACTCGGCCCCAAACATTGTTAAACTTAGGGACATTGGCCACTTTATAACGTAGACCCCTATCGCACGTAGTTGCCGTTTTAATAGGGAAGACGATGTCCAACGTGCTTCCGTCGTAGATATACGACGCTTTGGAAACTTCGACGAACCTGGGCAGGATAGTTACTTCTGTGTTGATGAATCGAGAGTTTCTGGCACTTAGGTACAGGACTGGTCCTTTGATCTTGATGTGGATGTCGTCTTCGTCGTAGCCGTGTAATTGCGTCGTGAGCTTGTACCGGCCTGTTTCGATGACTTCCCGCAAACGGGCGTTTGAGCGGTACAGGCATGCATACTGGATTGTACCTGCAAGGTAATTTAATTATTATAGGACAAATTTTATTGGTTTAAAGTGAATTTTGAAGTCGCTCAACGGGTAACATTCTATATCATTTCTCTTTTTTAGTAACCCGGTGAAGACTGCCGGTGTTATAGATCTAATTTTACTGCGCAAGTGTGCGAGTCACAGACTGGACCAATTAGGGATATCGCGTGTGAAAAATGCACTAACGCGTACTGTTACCACAAAATAAATACACACAGAAAGTAGGCTGCCCACTAAGAGCTAAAAACGTGTCATGTACTCACGCATGCGCACTAACGGGGAAATACGCCCTTTTCGACCACATTAATCCTAGCCTATGACATAAGATCGTCGAACTGTCGAGGTCTGTGGTAGAGGCCGCGCGCTTATGTGTACTCATGCCGGGAAACAACCCTAGCATATGTCAACGAACTCTTCTAAATTCAAAATAGGGCTGAGTCTACCTTCACACAAAATAATTACACACAGAAGTGTGTAATTATTTTGTGCTGTTACACTGAGGTCCAACTTCAACGTCATTGGCGGTTTAGTGTAATTTTGACATCTCACATCGAAAATATCCAATCTCCGCGTAAACGGACCTCAGTTCTAACGTAGGTACACCATCTAGCGGAATTCACACACGCGATAGCTCCCATTTTGTAATATTATTATGATGTTATGCCCTTAAGGCAGAAAAACACCATTTCGTTAGGCCATTCCATGATAAGAATGGTTTCTTGCACAAGACAACACTAAAAATATCTGTGTTTGTAGGCTATAAATATCATATAATTTCATACCCCTAGGCTGGGTGACAGAAACCTTTGATAGTGGCAACATCCAAACTGTATAGATAAGGGAAGCGACGTCTTGGGAAATCTGATAAGCTACCACAATCTGGCAAATATTTGCACAGAACTGTTCAATAAATTTTACCTCCCACAGTGAATTATGATTTAACTATATGTAAATATCTACAGATAGAATGTTTTGAATGAATCAGTAAGTAACTAAAATTAAAAATTTGCTTGAACAAATGTTTTAGGTATCAAAAACACACTATTGTACACCGTGCCATTTTAACCACCACTTGCAATGGGCCGCTTAAAAAGCCTCAAAGTCACTCAGAGGGCAATGGAGAGGGCTATGCTCGGAATTTCCATGCGTGATTGTGTCAGAAATGATGAGATCCGTAGGAGGTCTAAGGTCGCAGTCAAAGCCCAAAGAATTGCGTGGCTCAAGTGGCAATGGGTTACTGATACTGAGAATTCCTGGCTGATACTAAGAATTTCTGAACAGAAAAACTCTGGTACAAATTTGTCGCCCGACCTGATCGAATCCGGGACGCCAAGGGCAACCATATCGCTTTAAAGTGCGAAAGTTATAGACACTGTATCAAAAACTCTAAAACCTACCCTCCAATTGCATAAGCGTTCTTGACACGTTACGAAACAGCTCGTCGTGATATTGCTTCTTGCACTTAAACCCGCGACCACGAGGGTTCATTTTTTGACAGTTAAAAACTGCCTCACCCACCACAGCCAAAATGGCTACAACTAACACTATTGACTTCACAAGCATGATGGTGCACTAATACTGAACCAGCGATGGACCGAGCAGGATAATTTTATAGTTTGATTAAATTTTCAGTCTATAATTAACTCCATTGCGACCTATTTGCAGATACGCTTTGGGTTTTTACAAAATGATGACGTCGAAATTCTCAGATTGTTAGCTTACTGATCTCATCAGAGTGGTGATGTCATAGTAATGTCATCATTTTATGATGTCACTGGGAACTGAGGATCAATACAGAAGTAACAAGCTAGCCAGCTCTAATGCTTATTGAGAACAGTTGAGGATCATCACAAGAACTATCACAGGTCACTGCAGATTGAACAAACACGGCTTCAGAACCGGGCTGACCGTAGAGTTTACCTGCAGATTCTGTAAACAAAGGAAATCGCCAATCACTCCCAAGGCTATCACACGGTTCATGACGACTGTAGGCCTGGGAGACCTTCTCTAAAGCGAGGGCAGGACACAATATATCTATTCTGTCGCAATGTCCACTCGGAATCGAAGGCTCCTAGACCTACAAATTATAATAATAAATAATCAAGCAGCAGTCTAATGTAGATCCGAGCACCAGTGAGAGCTGCTTTCTGCATAAGAATTGTGGACTGGACGAAATCCAAGGAATTCCTGAGACCTTCACCTTATAATAATACTAGCGGCCGCCCGCGACTCCGTCCGCGTGGAAAACTAACTTTTTACCCCCCCTTTCAACTCCTTACCCCCTTTTCGCAATAAAAAGTAGCCTATGTCCTTTCTCAGGGTCTAGATTATCTGTATACCAAATTTCATTTAATCCGTTGAGTAGTTTTGGCGTGAAAGAGTAGCAGACAGACAGACAGACAGACAGACAGACAGACAGACAGACAGACAGAGTTACTTTCGCATTATAATATTAGTAATAATATAATACAATACACATATTATGTACTTTCAATGAATAGTCCATGGGTAGCCTTGATCTCTCTACATTAGGTGACTTGCTCGTTTACCCTTTTCTTATACAAAACACCGTTTACAAAATACGGGGTGTATTGACATTTACATCCCTTTAACCTTAATTATTTAAGAACCAAACTTTTGTTGTACGATTTGGAAATTAGTCGAATTTTTTTTCGACTCCCCATACAAAATGACTAAGTTACGTGATCGACTTTGTACTTATAAAAAATATTTTTTATGCGAAGTTCCAAAAGTCATGCCAATAATTGTTGTTCAGAATGGTTAATAGAAAACGTGGTTAAAGGGACGTAAACAAATACCGACCCGTTCAAAATATGTACTTTTTTAGGCAAGAGAATTAATATTTAAAATGTACTTCTTAAGGCTGGTTTACACAGTGCGAGCTAGCGTATAGTCAGCCTGCCGAAACTGCATTGTAACTCGCATTGATTGGACGTCACTTGCAAGTGATTCGCACGTGCGAACTGGATCGCAGCTCGCATACGAGTTCCTTAAATTTTTTAGCCTGCTCGCCTGATCGCCTGCCAGCAAATCGCTATAATAAGCAACTAGGCCATCAACCGTATTATGGGCGGGTCATGTGTGCAGAATGGGCCCCGAAAGATTTTTTTTATGAGATAGGGGGCAGTTAAACAGACGGATCACCTGATGGTAAGCGATTACCGCCGCCCACGGACACCCGCAACACCAGAGGACTCGTAAGTGCGCTGCCGACTTTTAAGAAATAATGGACAAAAATCGTCACCCAATGGCGGCCGATCGATGGTTACATCGACGGGGCAGGCCTAGAAAAAGATTGTGTGACGAAGACACAAGGGCGTTAGACTGGAATCTATGGAGCAGTGGGACTCTACAGGCTACAGAAAATTTTATGATTACTAGGTATTATGTACACAGTAAAGGCGACACGAGCACGTAAGTAGAAGTTGGCGTACGTAAGTAGAAGCTATCTCTGTGTACGCAGCAGCTCGTACTGTGTAAACCAGTCTCTAGTAAAAGCGCACTCCGGGTGTTTTTCTTATAGATCCAGATTGTTTCCAAGACAGTCCCTGTGCTATTGTGCGAGTACAATGGCTTTCGGCCCCTGGAGATATTGTTACTGCCCCTACAGGGGACAGCGTACAGCAACTACACGACATTAGACACATATTAACATAAAACAAAGATAAACGGTCTGAAAAATACGGTGTAGAGCACTAAGAGGGCCTACAACTTTAACCAGTGGGAGAAGCTACGCTTCGGTATGCATTGGCCGACGCGTAGCTCTCCCTGGAGTGATACTACGGCCTCACAGAAGACCGGCCGTCAAGCAGCACGAACATCGGTGGCGCAGGTGTTTCTGCCATCAGGTGTTATAGTTGGCTTGATTGCCACCTGTGAACCAGCTTAAACCACCGCTGCCGCTAAATATAAAAAAAAAAAAAAACAAATTTTATGCTTAATATAATCAATGATACGGAACCCTTCATGCGCGAGATTGACTCGCACTTGTCTGGTTTTTTTATACTAATATGATTTTGGCACCATCGGCATTTCTTTTTGATAAAACGTCACACTAGATACTCTGATTTTTAATCATGTGGAGTAAACTGACAGATGCAAATGTCAAGTTACTATACATTTTGACATTTTGCATCTGTCAAATTGAGTGATAATGTGTGGGGATGACACACTGACACAAATTACTGGCGCGAAGATCTGTAGCAGAGCTGCGTAATGGTGCACAGATTGAGTAAGAACTCGGCACAGCCTGGCTCCTGGACTATCTATTAAAATGTGGGCCACTTCTTGTTATTTTTTCTGGACACTGCAATTTATTCTCGCTTACACAAAATAGCACAAAGACGTCTGGCGTATATTTAACACTTAAATCTTTTAGATGCTTTTAAATTAATACATTTGTATCTTTTTATTCTGAAGTACCTACATAATATATTCTTAGTGCTGGCTGTAGTCAGTCACTTCATTACAATTAGCAGACCTCCCAAATCCTGAATCATCGACTAAGCTTAGGTACTCTGGACTCCAAAGCAACCGTTTAAGACGCAACCGGGAACTGTACTATAAGATGAGTTTTGAGTACTATAAGATTTGATTAATCAACTCTGTGAGTACCGGAGGCCCAATTGGGAGGAAAGGGGGTTAAAAGTTAATAGCGCCCTCGTGACTCTACTGGGGTTGCAGGTGTCTATGGGCGACGGCAATCGCTTACTGTCCGTCTGTTCGTATACCACCTGTCACATAAAAAAAAATCGTGGGGTCTATTAATATAATAGCATTAATAAAAAAATAGACAGTCCCTAACGATCCGTGAAGGTAACTCTAGCGAACTGTATTCCCAGTTTTAATCCGGGTAACTCACACCGCTAACTTCTAAATAGAAACTACAGTTTTATTTCTCCCGTGCAGACCGCACTGCTAAAAGTCAGATAATATTATTTCGCGCAGTGCAGCAGACGAGCAGGCGGATCACCTGATGGTAAGCAATTGGCGCCGCCCATGGACACATGCAACACCAGTGGAGTAACAAGTGCGCCCCCCCTGCCTGCTTCACGCAGGTTTTCTGTGAGGCAGTGGTGTCACTCCGGTCGAGCCGGCCCATTCATGCCGAAGCATGGCTCTCCCACAATTCTCTATTTACTACTACTGACAGCTCAATTAGCATCGAATTACTGTGTGTCGAAACACTTTTAAGGTTATGGCAATATTTTTAACATCTTCCTTTTAGAGGGGGGGGGGGAAGAATGGCGTCATTTACCCGACCCGTTTAGCGCAATGGTTTGAGCGCCGGTTTAGACGTAAGGGTCGCGGGTTCGATTTCCGCATCAACACAAATGTTTGTTGATGAAACAGATATTTGTGTTGGGTCTGGGTGTTTGTAGTACCTTCGTTGTTTCTGGTTTCCATAGCACAAGGGAAAACCTCAGTTTGGGGCCAGGACAATGTATGTGATGTTGTCTCAATTTATTTATTTCCTTTACACCGCTACACTGGAGTATGTGATGCGGCACTTTCAAGGTTTAGGTGGCGAAAAAATCTAAGCTTCGTCCTATAGATAGATATAGACAATGGGAATAGATAAATATAGAGATGACTTACTGTAGTGCTTTTACTATGAACGAACAAAGGAGTGTCTATTAAAAGTTGTCACAAAGCGGTGAAGGAAAAACTCCAGAGCTCACTGCTCGTCTAATAAATGAAAGAAACTTAATTACTTAGTACTCATTATTATGAATCCATGTTGTTGATATAATTAAGATTAAGTAGTTATAGTAAACAAAATTGTTTTATTATAGTTCCAATAAGAAAATATACCTTACAAACCTATCTTTCAAATAAGTAATTTGCATAAGCACACGTGTTATATTCAGAGAAGTTAAGTAAATCAAGGATATCATACAAATAACAATTATATGATAGAAAACTTACTGCCGCACTCATAGTCGTCATTAACCTTAGTAATATTCATTTTGATGGATCATAGTCTTTATGCATCTCAAAGTAAGTGTCAATATTATTTTCGTGACAATTAAAGTTAATTGACGCCTCTGAGTGCAGTGGTCAGCCTGCCTTGCATTCTCTTTGACAAGACTAATTAATCTGAGCTTCCGCTTGGCCGAATTGAAGATGTAAATTGGCAGACGACTAGACGGATTGCCTGATAGTGAGCGATTGCCACCGTCCATAGACATCTGCAACACCATTAGAGTCAAATGTGCGCTGCCAACCTTTAACCCCCTTTCCCCCAATTGGGTCTACGGTACCCTCACTGACTCGACGTAACATAGCACAGGCGCTCCTTCATGCTAGTCTTCCGCGTCCGTATCACTCCGGTCGAGCCGGCCCATTCATGCCGAAGCTCTCCCACGATACGGTGTTAGTTGTGCCTTCACAACACAGCCTCCATAGCATCCACAAAAAGAGATGTAACTGGAATAATCTAGATATTAGCCAATCGATCCGCCCCGCGGATTACCCTAGGCTTTTCCCCACATTGTATTTTTAACAAATTCCTTCCACCAAACACTGTCCCCGCGCCTTATCGTAAGATAAAGACAGACTGTTTCGCGCTCACAGGATTAATACCCTTGTGTCTTCTCGGTTAGAGTTGTGTTTGTCATGTGGTCTTACATTAGCAGGGCTTATTCTAATCCTAAGTTAACCCTCCACTTCGTTAAGAGGTTGAGATAATAACGTGTTTGTGGGTGGTGTGGACCGTACGTTGATAACTGGTTGTTTCTGTTAAACTGTTTGCGGTCGTCGGGCTGAAAGTCTTAGGCTGTCATATCGTGATAACTGGGGTGTGGGATTATAACTCGAGGTCTTAGCAGCCGCAGATAGTACTCCAGGCCGCGCGAAATAGGTACGGAGAGCTGTCGGCCTAACGCGAACTTTAACAGAAATCGTACGATACGCAATCGTACACAATTTACTCTTCAATTCGATCCGCTTTTCTTCGTAAGTACTTGAAGTGCGGTTTGAGCGTATGGGGTTGACCCCCTTTACCCGGGCGCTTGCGCCTTCTCGTGGCGTGGTGATTACCTACTTCTGGATGGAAGGCCTACTGTCACGGTCCATTTGGGGGTTTGACCCTGTGGGGCTTACCAGCGACCCTGTCACACGGTTCTGTTTGGGAGGGGGCATTTGTATCTATCGTACGTAAGCTGGGGGTCTACTACGCCAAACGATATCGATTTATTCGTAACGATACGACGAATGCTTGTAAAATTTTAAAAATGTTTGGCTGTTTGGTTTATTATTCTTCACCATAAATGGCTGAAAAAAGATTTTACAAACACAAACGAAACGATACTCCTAACGATACCATCAGAGACGTCGTAGGAATGTTCGTCGATTTGACGTTTGTGAAGCTGTCAAATTCAATTATTCGTATTTTAAGCTGTGTTAGAGTAGGGTTTTTGTAAGAAGTGTCGTATCGTTACGAATAAATCGATATCGTTTGGCGGAGTAGACCCCCAGAAGTAAAATTAATCATACAAACGTCAGAAAAGATCGTATCGCAACGTGAGCACCCATCCACATATTATATAACTAACGTATCCAATACATTTTAGTACGATACGATACATCATCAAAGGTGCTTCGAGCTGAGTTTTAGTGTAATCCTAGCGAGTGCACGATATGATTAAGTTAGGTACGAATTATTTAAAAGTTTATGCAAAGCCTACTTTCTTTAATATACTTAGTGTACATTAAACCCAGCTCTTATCTCAGCCACATCCTTTAACTTGATAGCGCTGTCACTAAACTAAACTGGGTGGACCAACCGTGGGAGAGCCACGCTTTGGTATGAATGGGCCGATTGTCTGGAGTGATATCACGACCTCAGAAGTCTGGCTAAAAGTAGCGCCTTTTACCACGTAAGCGAGGGCATCGGTCGCCCAATCGAATCATTGATGTATGTGCCATCTTAAAAAATGTCTTACCATCAGATGATCCGTCTGCTCGATTGCCACCCATTACCAGAAATGTAACTTATCTAAACTGATCTACTAAATTAATTATCCGAAATTAATTATGGATATACAATCATGAAATTTTAAAACAAAGGTATTTTTCTTTATGTTGCCGCGTAGTATAGTAGCGATGACTTGATTTCTACGAGTATGATGGAGGCCTTTGCCCTGCAGTGGGACAGTTTATAGGTGATACCTACTTTACTTTACCGCGTAATAAAGAAGGGGTTTCTCAGTCCCTAAAGGGAGGTTAATCTCAGATATAAGTGTCTGAAATAGAGAAACAAGATGTCTATAACCAATATATACCTATATTATGTAGTATTTCAGACCCACCATTTTAGAAAATTATATAATCCAGCGTACGAGTGGCTGATCAGCCGTCATATCCGAATGAATAGTGTTAGCATGTAGTGCGTATGCAAATTGGTTGTCAATCTAGATTTAATCTACCTAACCTCAAATCTCTATAATACTAACATGATTGTCAACTTTCGTGTATGCCTTATTATAAATAAATAAATAAATCAGTCATAATTCGCTAACGCATTCGCATAACGAAGCGATTCGCTTCCACATTTATCATACAGCTAAAGAGTGGAACTCCCTGCCGAGGTCTGTTTTTCCCGACCACTATAACTTGGATATCTTTAAGGCAAGAGTGAACAGGCATCTTCTAGGCAAACGCGTGTCATCCTAGACCTCATCGTCACTTTCCATCAGGTGCGATTGTGGTCAAGCGTTGGCCTATAGTCTAATAAAAAAAAAATTAAACGTGAATACTAGCCTAGAATCTTTAGGTAGGTGATATGTTTGTGAAGGTCGGCAGCCGTTAAGATGCCGATCTACACAGATAGTGCTCCAATCTGCCGTCTCATCCGGCGGGACTATTGCATACTGAGTGCGCACAGGATTACGAACTTGAGGATATGGCATTAATTTCACAGAATTATTACTAGCTCTACATTGAAGTGATTTAACTCAAACCACCGATCTTATTATTGTACAATAATATCATCATTAGTCATTGATGCATGACTCTTTTATCACTTGACATCAGCAAAATTAGCCGTGACCCAGACGAGCTACAAGCGTATAAAAAGGCTACGACCTATGAAAACGACGAGATGGGATGGGATGAACGCAACACTGTTTAAATATGTTTACGTGTTTTATGTATTTACCAATATTTACTTACAACAAAATTGACTACAACATAAATATTATATTTATCAAACTACGTGTCAAAGTAGTTTGACAAACAAAAATGAATCATAAAAGCCATATAAATAACAGTATATTATCACCCAAAGATTTGAATTGTTAGATATGCCTTGACACCTAAAAACGAGGCTGATAACACCATAAAACAAAGCGAAAGAGTTAGCAAGAACCTTCTAAGCTTTGGTTTATAGTGATTTAGGTAACGCCTCGTTGGTCTAGTGGTTTAAGTACCGGGCCGTGATCTCGGGGTCCCGGGTTCGATTCCCGGGTCGAGCAAAAGTATGTTACGAATTTTTCGAACATAGCTCGGGTTTGTGATCACCAATCCGCATTAGGCAAGCGTGGTGATTAAGCCTAGTCCCATCATGGTAGTGAAAACTTGATTTCTATGATGGAGGCCTTTGCCCTGCAGTGGGACAGTATATAGGCTGATACTTCACTGATCAGTCATAATTCGCTAACGCATTCGCATAACGAAGCGATTCGCTTCCACATTTATCATACAGCTAAAGAGTGGAACTCCCTGCCGAGGTCTGTTTTTTCCCGACCACTATAACTTGGATATCTTAAGGCAAGAGTGAACAGGCATCTTCTAGGCAAACGCGTGTCATCCTAGACCTCATCGTCACTTTCCATCAGGTGCGATTGTGGTCAAGCGTTGGCCTATAGTCTAATAAAAAAAAAATTAAACGTCAATACTAGGCTAGAATCTTTAGGTAGGTGATATGCTTGTGAAGGTCGGCAGCCGTTAAGATGCCGATCTACACAGATAGTGCTCCAATCTGCCGTCTCATCCGGCGGGACTATTGCATACTGAGTGCGCACAGGATTACGAACTTGAGGATATGGCATTTATTTCACAGAATTATTACTAGCTCTACATTGAAGTGATTTAACTCAAACCACCGATCTTATTATTGTACAATATCATCATAGTTTAGTAATGACATCAATGGATGCGTGACTCTTTAATCACTTGACATCAGCAAAATTAGCCGTGACCCAGACGAGCTACAAGCGTATAAAAAGGCTACGACCTATGAAAACGACGAGATGGGATGGGATGAACGCAACACTGTTTAAATATGTTTACGTGTTTTATGTATTTACCAATATTTACTTACAACAAAATTGACAACAACATAAATATATTTATCACACTACTTTGACACTCCAAAAACAAAAATGAATCAGAAAAGGTATAAAAATAACAGTATATATCACACAAAGATTCGAATTGTTAGATATGCCCTGACTCCTAAAGACAGCGGCTGATATCACCATGAAACAAAGCGAAAGAGTTAGCAAGAACCTTCTAAGCTTTGGTTTATAGTGATTTAGGTAACGCCTCGTTGGTCTAGTGGTTTAAGTACCGGGCCGTGATCTCGGGGTCCCGGGTTCGATTCCCGGGTCGAGCAAAAGTATGTTACGAATTTTTCGAACATAGCTCGGGTTTGTGATCACCAATCCGCATTAGGCAAGCGTGGTGATTAAGCCTAGTCCCATCATGGTAGTGAAAACTTGATTTCTATGATGGAGGCCTTTGCCCTGCAGTGGGACAGTATATAGGCTGATACTTCACTGGACTTTCAGATGTTACAACCTATCCACACCTTTCTACTCCCCGTTTTCCGTTTTGGGCAATGCGACCCGATTCAAGATGTCAGCCGGATCGCATCACCCATCGTGGTGTTATCACGTTTCCGATTAACTTATAGAAATCACGTGAGCCTACAAACTGCCACACGTACTCCACTGATCGCGATTTCATCCGATTATTTCAATTCGCCTGGGAAAAGGTGCAATAGGCAATTCGATTCGTTCGTTTGTGAATTATATAGGTATATAAGCCTCCGTGCAATGATGGAATGATGAAAAGTTTTGACGAAAATCAGTTACAGCATACACGCTGATAATTTTATAACCGTCCGCTTTTTAGCACACAGAGAAGATGGCAGCAGTGGGCAAATGGCTGCCTTATGGAAATAAAAAAACCTAAATTATACAAATAATAGGTACGCCCAGATCTATATCTCACCATTAATCCTAGTATTGTATCTGAATATGAGCCTGTTTGTATATTAGTTAAGAAAAAATTTAGAATAGAAATATATAACGCCCGGAAAGTAAAAATATAGCAATAACAATTTCGTAATATTGTAGGCGCTACCGGCTTAACGAAATCGTAAAGAATTAGAATATACCTGTCACTTTCAAACAAAAGCTAAGCTCAACGCGTGTGAAAGGGAAGACGACTCGGATTCAGTCGAAACGTCCTGTTCGTTTTAGACCCTCTGGACCGCTCGTGGTGACAGACGCCTGGCTAGGTTGGACTGCTGAGCTTAGGAGGACGGCGTAGACTGAGGGTTGATTGAGGCTACAACCTAAGACGGCTAACAAAGTTAATAATAATACTCTATTTAATTTTTTTATAAAAATCTTTTTTTTTAGTTAAGAGGGCGGCAAAATAGACATCTGCCCCGGTCGGCAAAATAGCCTTCTGCCCCGGGCGGCAAAATAATCTATTGCCCCGGGCGGCTATATTGTTTTCTGCCCCAGGCGGCCGACAGCCACGCTGCGCTACTGGAAGGTTTGCTCATTGGTTGGTTAAAGAAAGTCTGGGATAGAAATCTGTCGCGCAACATGAAAGATGCCCAACGTTTAGTAACAAACCTTAATAGGCTGTAGATTCAGTTAATAAAAAATATATTTTAAATTACGTATGTTTGCTATAATATTAACTTACATTTCAAAATAATACTTGTTATATAAATCTGCGCGCGTAAACACATGCGTCAGAACGAATCACCAACAGGATAAATAAAGAGGTTATTTTCGGAACAATACAAGTTCTGTACACACAAATAAAGGGAAATAAAGAAAAATATGATTTTAGCGCATTATTTATAAGCTCTTGTGGGCATTTATTAGAATCACTTATATATATTGTTCACTTATTTTTTAATACCAACACTTTCATTTCAATTCATATCTAATTTGGTTAAAAGCGTGTTAAAACTAATTTATATCATTAAGTTTGGCAACAATTTTTTTACGTTGTTGAAAACAACCAAATAGTTTTTTTTTCATACGGCGTTATTTGGAATATCTATTATTAATTCAGTGGTTGGTGGCTCCGTGGTCGAACGCTGTGTGGTTGGCGGCTGCGTGGTCGAACGCTGTGTGGTTGGCGGCTGCGTGGTCGAACGCTGTGTGGTTGGCGGCTGCGTGGTCGAACGCTGTGTGGTTGGTGGCTGCGTGGTCGAACGCTGTGTGGTTGGCGGCTGCGTGGTCGAACGCTGTGTGGTTGGCGGCTGCGTGGTCGAACGCTGTGTGGTTGGCGGCTGCGTGGTCAAACGCTGTGTGGTTGGTGGCTGCGTGGTCGAACGCTGTGTGGTTGGCGGCTGCGTGGTCGAACGCTGTGTGGTTGGCGGCTGCGTGGTCGAACGCTGTGTGGTTGGCGGCTGCGTGGTCGATCGCTGTGTTGTCGGTGGCTGCGTGGTCGAACGCTCCGTGGTAGAACGTTGCGTGGTTATTCGCTGCGTGGTTGAACTCTTTGTCGTCAAAGATGGCGTAGTTGAAAACCAAGTAATTGGAGGGTAATGTGGCAGGGGGAATGCAGGTTTTGGTTGAGGCTTCCAGCATGGAAACCGACAAGGGAGACCTGAACATGGAGAGCAAAAGTGTGGTGGATATTGTGGATAGAAATGTGCAGGAAAGCGTGAATCTAATTTTACCCCGTTGGTTGAAATCTTTTTTCTGTAATCCCAGTGATAGGGTGAATACTTATGGGTGTCCTTCCCATGGTAGAAATTATGGTGGTTTGGTGATGGCTTTATATATTGGTGCACCCAGTTGGACGTAGGTGGTGTTGGTTTTGCGAACTTATTGGAAAAAAATCCACGAGATGCAGGCTCTCTAAACAAGCTACGAGAACTCCAAGATGCTGTATTCTTATTTGACGCGACTGGTGTATGAGGTCGGTCACTCCTTAGTACCCCAAACCAACTTGGTTTTCCGCACGGTTTGATGAAACTTCGAGTCTTAAAAGGGTAAAAATCTTGATTGGAACTTCCAAATTCTAATGACACGAGTATTACGCACAGTAAACTGATAAGCGAACGGTTCATGTTGTACTATAATGTCTGAATGTTTTCACTATAACTGACTGGGAATTTTGATATTCCCGTTATATATATTCCTTTAAGCGATAATAAGACTGACTGTTGGTTAATGATTCATTTGATTTACGGTTCAGCGCGTTTGTATTCAATATATTCCTGCACTTTGATGACGTTAAAGTTTGCTTATTGGAATATCGGTGATAAGTAGGTACATATTTAAAATAGTACAAAATTCAAGTAATAGATAAACAAATCATAAAGTTTTTACCTTATCCGTCACGGATTATCAAGTTTAGTAATGACTGTGTTTAAATACTTAGAATAAGAATTTGCTCATTTGGTGCCACTCAACTTGGATTAAATCCCACTAATATTATAAACGTCAAAGTTTGTAAGTATGGATGGATGTTTGCTCCTCTTTCACATAAAAACTACCAAATGGATTTTAATGAAACTTTACAATTTGTACAAAATATTGTGTGGATTGTCCAACTCCACGCGCTCGAAGTCGCTTGCAGCTACTAATAAATTCTCACAACATCTCATACATTGCCCTGACCATGTAGTAAGTAGCTTTTTACCATAAAAGGTAGCTTGTAGGTTTATACCATAAAATGCCCCACTGGTCTAGTGGTTTGAGTATCTGGCCGTCATCTCAGGGTCTCGGGTTCGATTCCTGGGTCGAGCAAAATGTATGTCTGTAATTTTTCTAACATAGCTCGGGTTTGTGATCACCAATCCGCATTAGGCAAGCGTGGTGATTAAGCCTAATCCCATCATATAGCGATGATTTGATTTTTATGATGAAGGCCTTTGCCTTACAGTGGGACAGTATATAGGCTGATACTTTAACCGAGTAAGGTCACCGGAGTCTTAAACAGAGAGGAGAGGAAAATGTGATGACTAGCTTCTTGGGGACAAGCCGAGTGTCAGTTATGAAGGTACAAATCAAACAATTTCATATCTTCTTGAGCAGCTTTATGTAGGTGTTACAGTGTTTACTTATGAATCTAAAAATAACATTAAAATTGTAAAATCCTAGTTATACAACTAAATAATGGTTTGGAAGGTCTAATGGCTGATCTAACCTGTGCTTCGGTAGCTGGTTGGTTTCGGCCTGTAGATCTGAAGTCTTCGTCGGCTGCTGTATGGTTGCGCTTTGTGTGCTTGAGCGCTGGTTGGGTGGTAGTTGCGTGGTTGGATGCTGCATGGCTGTACTCTGTGTGTTTAGAGGTTGCGTGGTTGTACTCTGCGTGGTTAGAGGCTGCGCAGTCGGACGCTGTGTAGTCGGATGCTGTGTAGTCGGACGCTGTGTAGTTGGACGCTGTGTAGTTTCTGCCTGAGGACCTGAAGTCTTCGTAAACGATGAAGTCGGGGTGGGATGCTGCGTGGTCGACTGCTGTATGGTTGGGCTTTGTGTGCTTGGACGCTGCTTGGCTGGTGGTTGCGTGGTTGGACGCTGCATGGTTGTACTTTGTGTGTTTAGAGGTTGTATGGTTGTACTCTGTGTGTTTGGAGGCTGCGCAGTTGGACGCTGTGTAGTCGGACGTTGTGCAGTCGGGCGTTGTGTAGTCGGATTTTGCGTAGTCGGTCGCTGTGTAGTTGGACGCTGTGTAGTCGGACGCTGTGTATTCGGACGCTGTGTAGTCGGGCGCTGTGTAGTCGGACGCTGTGTAGTCGTACGCTGTGTATTCGAACGCTTTGTAGTCGGACGCTGTTGAGGTCGTGGGTTTACCGGCGGACGTCGCGTGATCTGGGGCTTCGTAGTGCTACACAATATGTGTTTTGGTTTTATAGGGCGTCGTGGGATCAGTGGCTTTGTAGTCGGACGCTTCGTGGATCGTGGTTTGGGCTTCGAAGTCGGACGATGTGCTATTGGCTTCCAACTTGGTGGGAAAGTCGGTGGATTCCAGGCCCGTGGATACCAGGTCGGTGGATGCCAGGTCCGTAGATGCCAGGTCGGTGGCTGCCAAACTGATGGTGGTGGTTTGTTAGCGAATGGTTTAAACCACCCACCACACAGGCCGTGATGTTTATTATGGTGGAAAAAGAAATAAGGACTTCCGACTGCCAAAGTCAGCACACACAGCAAAATATTTACTACTAATTGATACATGATGCAAGTTTCGACTAAAAGTGACCAGAAATGGTGAAATGTACCAGTTATATTTATGTAAATGAACTGTCTCACTAATTACGGCGCTTTTATAATAACTACTTACCTAATAAAATATGTACAATCGCGACCAAAATCAAGCCGATGGTAGCGTAGTGCATTAGAAGAGAACGCGCTTTATTTTATTAGTTTTCGAAGGTCAGGCAGCAGTTGAAACAAAGAAAGAAAGAAAAGAAAAAATATCATACAAACTAGGACACAGGTACATAAAACACATAAAAGTAACATAATTTTTGAGTTATGAATATCTTTAGACCAGACCCAGATTTGACAAAAGGCCGTATAGGCCATGACTTAGGGGCATCAAGGCGACTTTGGGGTATATTACTATTTTAGTATGGGTTGTGGGCGCAAAATTTCAATTGTTTAGGGGAGACAAATGTAATTCGCTACTGCTCCTTTTTATAATAAGTCGTTAGCGTTTATTTCTATTATTTTAAGCACTTTATGAGCGCGATTATACTAAAGAAATTTTAGTTACCTATATTAAACATTTCTACGTTACGCAAGTATCAATTTCAGCCAAATTGGGATCGGAATTTCCTTATGACACTTCAACCGCGGGTTTACCCGAAAAATGGGAATTTTCCGGGATTTGGTTCCGAGTTTCAAAAACATTCTTTTTTCAAAACTTCATGATTCACGGCTTGCATTCAGACTTGCACTTTACCAATTTTAACCTAATTATTATGCCAACAAAGTGATAGATAAGATTAAGTATTTATATTATATTAAATTATTATCAGTAGTAATAACCATTTCTTTAATCTGTGGATTGCATTAAAACTAAAAGTCCTCCTTTCGCCGCACTTTTGTCCTTTCGGCTTGACCCAAAGGTTGTCTGGTAGAGAATGCCTCTTGGCATTAAGTTTGCCTATTGTACGAAGTTTTGTGCAATAAAGTTTTTAAATATATACATTTAAAAAAAATAATTTCCAAAAGGTACACATGTCTAATCATACAGGATGTATCTGAAAACATTTTCATCCCTTAAACCACATTTTCATTAGGTACCTACTTTAAGATAATGTTTGGTAAAAAATAATCTTTCAGCTAATTAGTAGGTACCAATAAAAATTTGGTGCGCAAAAATGGGTGTTAATTGAATTATAAAATAGGAAGGGTAGGCACCTCCCACAACACAATGCGCCGGCGCAGGTCAACCCAATTACGGAGCATACGAATTCAGGGATGGAATACAGTAGACTTTGGTTCGATGTGTATTTTAGGTTAACCCAAAAAAAAAGTAAAGTACTTAAGTATCAGCCTATACATTGACTGCCCCACTGCAAGGCAAAGGCCTTCATCATAGAAATCGAGTCATTGCTACCATGATGGAATTAGGCTTAAATCACCACGCTTACTTAATGCGAATACTACTTAATAGGTGATCACGAACCCAAACGCTATTTGTTTATTTAGCCCGTGGAAGAGATATTACTCTTTTCCTGTCTAGAATCTAAATAAGGCTTATAGCTAAAGGAAAAAACAAAAAACTTGCGCGATGTAATCGACGCCCAGCGCCATCTATTGGTTTAACGTGGTACTTTTTTACAAGCTTTTATTTAGTTTTTTTTCATATGACTTAAGTCAATAAAGTTGTCATAATGTTATTATCTAAAAGTCGGTCAAGCTTCGTTGACGTTGTGAAATATAAATAAATTTTAGCTTTATCAATCAGGAAAACCCAGACACAATACCTCATATAAATACAAGATAGCTAATTACGTTTCATAAATAATATGTCTGTCCTTATAAATGCTATTTTCCAGACCAGAACGGTCAGAGCTTCACTTTGAGTGCACAAAACATGCACACTTTAATCGTACTAGTAGCGGTAATCTCCGCAGTGTCTTCGTGCGGTTTTGAACACCATTTCCCAAGTCGTAGTCGTCAAAGGCATCGCTTCTTGAGTAATCGACACCCGCATTTTGGCATCATGCAGCATTTTCACGACAGGCTCTTTAACGACATTGCAAGAGACTTAAAAGCTTTGGACGACAAGATTGAGAACTCTTGCAGTCGCCATTCGAACAGCCTAACTCGGGAAGTCATCGAAACGGGTCGGTATAAAATCACCGCGCCAATCACAGGGTTCTCCGTGGCAGACTTCGAAGTCAAGATTAAGGGAAGAGTCATCTATGTTAGTGCCAAGAATGGAGACTCAACTTACACTGAAGTGAGGACTCTGCCCACTTTCGTGGACGTCGCGAAGGGTTCGTACAGCTATGATGAGGGAATTCTGAATGTAGTCTTCCCTATAAATAACGAAGCTAGTATCTGCAACCTTGGCTTTGGTGAGAACGAAATAACAGTTCCCAAGTTTGACCTGATAATTACCGGCATGGACAGGCGTTTCGGAGACGACACTCCAGTGGTCTAATGTTATGAAAAGTTATTTCTGCAGGTGTGATTTGAGGGTATCAGTGCAAAAGTGGTAGTGGTAGAGAACCAAGTGTTGATATAAAGTGAGAATCCGATTAATTATTAATGCGCTTAAGGCCAGATTTGGCCAATCTTAATACCTACCTACGAAAATAAAACTATGGTATAACGCCAAACGTTGCGATTTGTATGGAATGACACAGCCCAATACCATAGCTAGTAAGTACAACTGTTGTATTAAGATTGGTCGAATCACACCTAAAGGATTTATTAATGGTGTTTTTTTTTTAATTTTCTAGGGACAAAAATAAATGATTTCTAGTGAAATTGAGGTTTTATTATCCTTGCTTAATATAGGGATCAGATATTAAGTTCCAAGACGAGTATTTTTTTAATATTATAGGAAGGCAAACGAGCAAGCGGGTCACCTGATGGTAAGTGGTGGTAAGTTATTTACTTTATCGATACAGCTGGAATGAAAGTAAACCATATTTTTTTCTTATGTGTATTTTAACCGTGGAAGAGCCACCTTTGGTACGAATGGGCCGGCTCGACCGGAGTGACACCACGGCCTCGCAGAAGACCAGCGTGAAGCAGCGCCTGCGCTTTGTTTCGTCGAGTGTGTGAGGGTACCCGGAGGCCCAATTGGGGATAAGGTTGGCAGCGCACTTTTTACTCTACTGGTGTTGCAAGTGCTTATGCGTGCGCTTAACATCAGGTAATCCGTCTTTCGACTGCCACCTACAACATAAAATTAAAATTAAACCAGAAGAGGTAGGCACTATACTCTGATTCGTAATCATGTAAAGTAAACTGAAACATGTCAATGTGTCATCCCCATACATTATCACTCAATTTGACACATGCAAAGTGTCAAAATGCATAGAAACTTGTCATTTTTATCTGTCAGTTTACTTTACATGATTATGAATCAGAGTATAGGCACTTAGGCTTCTCTACTAGGGCGTACCACAGGTATGTTCAAAAATATTTTCATTGTTCAAATGCACCATAAAAACAATATAGGTATATCTGGTGGCTTATTTTGCCGTCACATAACGAATGAGAATATTCCTGTCGCTTTCTAGCAGCCGCGCGTACAGCGCGTGTGACAAGGAGGGAAATTGCGATTCAGTCATAACGCCCGCTTCAAATTAGACCATCGTTTCGCGCGGGTAAACTACATCCGTTTACGAACAGTGCCCCGAGACTCGTTAGGTTATCTATCAACAATTACAAGCTGTGTTTATGTTATTCGTATCAAGACGCCCGACGCAGCACGATGTTCGTGGAAACACTTGTTATTCTCCTCACAATCGGTTTGACCCACAGCCATTGCCCCATCTGCCACTGGCACGAAACATCCGACAAGCACTTAGAACACTACGCATGGTACGCCAACAGCGTGTTCGAAGAAGTAGCAAACGACGTCATTGCCACCGACAGACAAGTACAAAGTAACTGCGAAAAGTTCAACAACTCAGCCACGAAGGAGATACTAGATCAAACCAGATATACACTCCTGACGCCACTTGCCGACTTCGCTGAGAGAGACCTGACGATCGAGATTAGACACAAAGTGATATACATCAAAGCGTACAAGTCAGAGAAGAAGTATACGGAGATAAGGACGCTGCCGCCCTTCGTGAATTCGGAGGAAGCAAAATATAAACTCGAAGATGGGACTCTGAAAGTTATTTTCCCGCTGAAGACTGGAACTTCGTGTGATGATAATATTAACAGTGATGTTATACAAGTTACTGCTTTTGAAGCTATAGAAATTAATCGCAGATTATGAGGTGATTGAGTTACTAACAAGTTCGTTTTTTTTTCTCATGAATAAAGAGTTTATGTCGTTTTGTTCGTTTTCGTTTTATTTTCTTGAATCCCCATCCGAAACGAAAACCTTGCTACGCCTATGATTTTGTCACTTATTTAATAAAGAGGCCCTCTAGATCACATCGTTTCGGTGGTTTCGGTAGGTACTTAATATTGCCCAGTAGGTACCAACAGATGGCGCTGATAGTCGATTGCATCGCGCAAGTGTTTTGTGTTTTTAGTTTACCTAGGTTTGTTTTTATTGAAAATGGGTTTACCCTTGACTTCATACTGAACTCTAAAGTTGAGAAGAAGCCTACGATGAAGCGGACTTACCAAGAAGTAGCCTATTCACTCTAGTTTAAAAAAAATAGGTTTTACTCTTTGGGGAAAACAGACGCAGCAATGGTACAGTGTTCAGTGCGCATCAAGAAGGAGGACGAAAAGCGCTTTGTACGCAATCGAGGAACATTTATCAAGAAAGGATGATACCCCGTAGTTCGTCTGCTTTCACGGTAAGCCTTGTTGTGGACTATGAGATTATTCTCTATAAACAGTATAGATTTAAGAAAATACATTTTTAGGTAGGTATTTCATCGTAATTATTTTTGTTAACATTTTAAGTAGTACCAAATACACATAATTTGCACAACAAACAATGTTATCACAGTTCAAAAGTCATTAGGCTATCGACTATTTTGTTCAGTGCCGTCTCCCTACAGTCGCGTACCAGAATCAGCGCAACATGTATCGACTTGTGATTCTGTGCCTCCTTGTCCAAACGTTATCAGCTCACCGCCGTTGCCATGACTCCCATCCCTGCCACAGGAGACACCACGACTACCACAGATCCCATGAAAACGATCACGACTTCCATATGTTGTCCTTCGACGTGATAAGCATGGACAGGAAGATCCAGAGAATTTGCAGTGCAACCGACAATCATCTCACGGAGACATTCCATAAGACCTACTACAAGTTGACAGTAAAATTACCGGAGTTCACTGAAGAGGAGATTAAAGTCAAGATTAAGCATAGGGTTATCTCTGTGCAAGCGGTGAAGACTGGTGTTAAAGTTTTCTCTGAAGTGAAAGTTCTGCCAGAACAAGTGAATCCTAGTGATGCATCCTGGTTGTTCAAAGACAAAGTGCTTTCGATCAAGATGATGAACAGGGCTCCTCTCGGGACGGAGGTGGTGAAAGACTGCAGTGTGTCCATCAACGAGACTGTCTTTGAAGTTCCGAAGGGCTTAGAAATCGATGCAAGATTTGGTGTGGACGAAACTACCGTCATTCCTCTTGCTAACACCATCTATTAATTTTTTTTTAATTTTATTAGTATGTAAGGTACCTAAAGTAAGTACTTGTTGTTGTGATGCATAATGAAAATTCTTGTTTAGTGTGTTGCTCTTTTATTTTTTCCCTCCCTCACTTCGCTTCGATGGCGCTGGTACATCGCGCATGTGCTTCGTATTTTTTGGATTATGAAAGCCTGTGATGTATAATATATACCTAGGTAACAGATGAATCACCTAATGTAAGCGAGTGCCGCCGCCCATAGACACCCGCGACACCACTGGACTCACAAATGCGCTGCCAACCTATAACCCTCTTTCCCCCTTATTGGGCCTCTGATACCCTTACTCATTCGGCGAACGTAGTGCAGGCGCTGGTTCACGCCGGTTTTAGCCTGGTTGTCGTTTACAGAATTTACCTTGAAGGATTTCTAACTTGAAATTTTTCCATGTAATTTCGTACAAAATGCATTTCGAAAGTATTTAAAATGTTGTCATTTGGATAGGTAGGCATTTACGTTTTACGAAATAAATATTATTTATTACTTATATATTATTTATAAATAAAATTATTGTTAATTTTCTGGTATAGCGCCATCTATTTAAAATTTGAAATACTTCATATTCGAATCCTTTCACAGCGAATCACGCGGTAACGAAGTTTATTTGTTTACTTTGTGCTAGATGACTCTGTTCGCATCTTTGGCTTAGCCTCATTGTACTTGACTGTCCGGTCCTGATAAGTCAGGTCGACCACAGATAATGTTCTCCCTAGAAGAAAAATAATAAATATGTGAGAAGTGGCAAACGAGCAGACGGGTCACCTGATGGTACCTAAGCGATTGTCGTCGCCCATAGACACCTGTAATACCAGCCATAATTGCGCTGCCAACCTTTAACCCCCTAACGAAACACACCGGTCATAAGGCCATGGTATCAATCATACCGTACCATAGGTATACTAATACTGTGGTTATATGTAGATAGTTAGTTATGCATCTGATGAGTAGATAATGGCAATGCAGTGTTGTCACAGCAGCTGATAGCGCGGTAATAGACGCATTCCATTGTTTGTACTGCGCGGCTGTCGGGAGTGATAACCCTGGGCAATGTCCACTAGCCCCTACTAAGGGTTGCAAGTACAAACATTTAGTAGAGGCGTAGTAGGTGTTAGTCGCCCGGGGAGAAAGACATTTTTTTTTACTTTTCCTCCTCAGCACCGCGGCTTTGGTGGCAATTAACTCACCCAAAATTTTCAAGATTGTTTTGCTGGTCACTATTCTAACCTAGCTAACCAATATTTTTTCGTTTAAGTAGAGTTTAAGTAGTCAGTATTACGATTATACATCGTAGTGGTACCACTTCGATGTATAATCGTTACTAATATTAAAAATGCGAAAGTAACTCTGTCTGTCTGTTACTCTTTCACGCCAAGACTATTGAACGGATTTAAATGAAATTTGGTATAGGTACTATACAGTTGGTCTAGCTAGCTATACCTGAGAAATGACATTTTTATTGCGAAAGATACTAAGTATACCCACGCGGACGAAGTCGCGGGTAATAGCTAGTACGTCAATAAAGTCAAATACCTACTCAATATCTTTATTGCATACATAGTGTATGTAACAGTGGTGGTAAATCTTAACGTAATAGGATCCACTGTAGACCTAAGGGCCTTGAATTATAATGATTCATGAAATAATTGATAGCGCATAAATAAGAATGTCATCATAAGGTATGGTTGTCTGCCTAGGTCAGTGGTTCTTAACCTTTAAGTCCTGAGGGACCATTTTGCCAAAATTCTGTCATGTCAGGGACCACACACTTCGGACAAGCGTCGCGGGGCCGCGCAGTCCGAAGACCGTCCGCCGACTCATCACGTCACGTCACTTGTTTATTACGATGTCAGTGATCCGCGGACCTCCGGTTAAGAACCACTGGTCTAGGTTGTACATAGAGAAAACTTATAGTAGTGGTCATGTAGTGGTAGTCTGTCGCTTTGATTTGATTGGTCACGTTAGTAATTACTGCGTGGAACAACAGTGGGGCTGCCAAATGAATCAACTGATGAGGGATGGTGGGCACACTATCGCAGACACTTAGGTACGGTGAATCAGTTCGAAGTAAACATCGCTTTGCAAACGCGTTTCTGGCAAGCACAGGTGTGTTTTTTACTACGCTACGCTATGTTTTACATGCGATTGCACCCATCATGAGTAGCATTACATTGCGCAAGCGTTTCGCCTTTTCGGTTTAGCTATATAAGCCTTGTCGTTGTCTATAGAATTTACCTCTTTATAATTAGGAATATGATTTCAAAATTTTAAAGGAATATGGATTAAATGACTGCCACGGTAACATAATTCCTCGATTAGAATGACCTGGGAGCATTATAAAGATACAAACAGCCACACATTAGGTTACCACAACCAGTCAATTGTGTTTACCAGCCTAAGTAAGATGATAATTGAAGAAATTTTACAGTTTCAGATAGATAGATATTCTTTATTGAACAGAAATAGAATACATAAGTGAAACAACAGCTATAGACAGTACAATAAGGCGGTCTTATCGGTCGATTTCTTCCAGACAACCTTTAGGTAGAGGAGAGAAAACAGCGTGTTGGCAATGGGGGTAAGGCAGTGCAAAGGGATTGCTGAATGAAAATAAGAAGTACAAATACTTATAAATTATACATGACATACTTAAATAATAATAAGACATCCTACATAAATATAAACAAACATAAAAAAGTAATAAATCATAAATATAAGTTTTGTATACTTTGATTTGTGGCTGTACGTACATAATTAGGTAGGTACATAAATACTTAGGTCTGTAAAATCAAAGGTATAATTCACACTAGGCATAGAAACGATTGTTGAGTAACCGTTAGTCATGTCCTGTGGTAAATAATTATAAAAATATACAAATAACATCCAATTATTACATTCATTCAGTCTCGTAGCTCACAATGTAGGTAATTATTATCACTCAGACACGCAAATGAGAGGATACAAGTAATTTATCAATAACAATTACTTAGATACACTTACCTAGCTAAATGTTTATTAGTAGATAGATATGAAGCTCACGCGCTGTTAATTTATTATTAAAAGCCCGTCAGGTCACACTGCTGAGTACGATGAGTAGGTACCTATATGCCTCCCTACCCTTTCTCCACATTATTTACGATTTTGGACGGCTATGGTCCAGATTGGGGCTGTAGGAGTCGAACTCATCCCGCCACCGCCTCCGTCGGTCTACCTCGTGATTATTTCCCCTGGCTAAAAATGATGCTGCCACTTTTTTATGAGAACCTACTAACAAATAAAAGTAACAGCGTCAGTTCAAACCAAAGTTAATTCTAGACCACGTTTTGCAATAAGGGAGTTTAAAGTTTTGGAACTGCGTTTCAAAAGCATGTGGCCACATACTCATACGACCACTAACTCTGGGGTAGGTGCAGTAGGCTAACATACGGGACTACGGTGCGGCGACCTCCCCGTGTGGCCTCCCGGTAGTATTTTGGTTCTGTTTAGAGCTGCTACCGGAGGGGTCCTGGTGTCCCTGGGCAACGGCGGGTAGCAATTGGCTTATGTAATCCCCATATTGCTACTCGACGGCTGACAGCTGCACATTTTAGGCACAGCTCTGCCTGGGCCGGGGCCCTGTCCGGCGCCCTGTGAGGATTTCCTCTACCTTGGGCGCACCTTGACGTGGCCCCACTGAGTGGGGCGCCTCTGGGCGCCATATACCTAAAGCGAGCTAATATACCTAAAGCAAAATAGTTTTATCATCATTTGTGACTATAAATAAGTATTAAGATACGTCGTAACGTAATCGTTTGGGCTTCCAAATCTTGAATTTTTTGTGTTAGTTTCACTCAGTTCCTAGTAGAGATAACTTAGTTACTCGCATTTGAAGACTTACCTACTTAAACGTCAATGTTTTGCCAATTCATAATAACATCTACAGAAGATAAAATAAATATACTTACTCGTATATATCAGAGAGTTCACGGAATCCATTTATTTATAGATTAAGTACTTAGTTACGCTAATGAGAGGAGAACAGTTACTTTGTTTAATTTTGAGTTGAACTAAATAATACATAATAATGATACTGGGATTGAATACATTTACATTGTATTAAACAAAGGAAATGATATAAGTACCTACTCCTTTGATTCTGCGGAATATTTCTTTTGGAAATAAAACTGTCTTAATAAAAGTTCAAAGATAGGTATGACGTTATCATGAATGAATTAAAAATGTTACAAAAATATAATAGTTCCTATTTTAGAGCATAGCTGTGTTAGTGTGTGTACCTGTCTGGCCGGTTGTTGCACATAGAAATCACTATAATGCAATGGGCTATGATCTAAGTCATTACTCATTCCTAATCAAATGATTCTGCATCACGCTTTGATATGGGTTGAATCCCACCTTGGACAAAACAGATTGCCGAACCGAACCAAACCGAAACTTGGAGAACCGAGGACCGAACTGACCTTGGACGAACCGACCGAAATGAATTCATGTTATTGACATTAAAATTTGTTGTAGGCAACTCCTATAGATCTAATAATAAGTAAATAAATAAAATAATATGTTTCTTTTTTCAGATAAATCTGTAATTTATTAGACTGTTAGTTTGCAAATCGCATTTTTACTGGTTTTATTTTGAAATGTTTACGTACCTAGGCGAATATCGCAATTCAATCAAAATGTGTGCACAATAACTTCATACAATATAGGTATTTCATCATTAATTTATTTTAAAATGTACAAAAGTCTTCAACTTTACTAACGTATAATAAATAATTTAAACAAAGCTACTCGTATCTACATTCATTTCTTGTAATGTACAGGCACAAACTCGTACTGGTCCTTCAAGTCTACGGCGTACGTGGTCGCCTCCACGGTCTGTTTCGGGATCTCATTGGTCTGGATCTCGACCTCCTTGCGGTCGCTCCTGAGTCCGATGTCCGCGTCTCCGACGTCCTCTGTCTTAGTGCCCATCTCCTCGCGGCTGATAGGATCCTGAGTCACATGCTCCTCAGTGGCAACTTCAGTAGTCACGCCTTTGAGGGGGAAGGTAATCGTAAGAACTTCCTCGTCGTAAGTCCAGACTCCGTTGAC
>CM026275.1:2270121-2351098 GCA_014851415.1 Cnaphalocrocis medinalis
TGCTGGCCACGTACCTGCATATCTTACGTTTATCAAATAGTCAGTTCGTAAATCCATCAGGAATGAATTCGAGATTTTTTCTAAGTACTTTGCAATATATACAGGGCGTCCCACTGCCATGCCATATGTAGGGAAAGTACCTTTATTATTGTAGATGGAACATTTTACTGAAAGAAGACATTATTTTAATTTAATTGTTTTCGTAGATTTTTAAATAATTACACGGTTGAACCGGGAATCAAACCCGCTATACGAGAAAAAAAAATACCCTGTTGCTTTATCACACCGATCGATCGGAAGGCTTCATCATAAGGATTATCTTTTGCTAAATAACATACTATCCAAAATAAAAGACCATGAATTTTAACATTTGTTGCAAAATTTCGATCAGAAATTATATGATACCATGGCCTCACAGAAAACTGGTGGAAGGTAGCGCCTGCACTGTGTTTCGTTGAGTGAGTTAGAGTTTGGGGATCCAATTGGGGGAAAGGTAGTTAAAGGTTGCCAGCGCACTTGTAGTCTTGAAGGTGTCTATGGGCAAGGCAATCGTTTACCACAAGGTAATTCGTCTGCTCATCTACCACCTATCACATAAAAAAATATTTTAAACCAAAGAATGCTAAAAAGGGTGAAGCGAGGCTATAACAACTTACCGTATCATTGAATGCCGTCGTTTTTCTTCTTCCCCTTAAGGATCGGTTCAAGCCCCGTCAGCGAAAGGCCCTTTCGCTGCTGATGTTACAATAATGCTCTATTACGTAGGGGAGAGTGGGTAACAGTGAATCATTTTTTTTTTAAAGATGTGTTACTCCGTTGTTTATGACTAAATGATACATTTTTGAAATTAAAATGATATATGATATCTATGTCTAAAATAAAAGACATTTCATGGCGTTTGTTATACAATTTACAAGGTATAAGCACTTTTAGAAAAAATGAGAAATGATCCACTGTGGCCCGAGAACGGGTCACTATGGATCACTGCACGGTTACAGTGGAATCGGCTGGGGCACACGGGAACTGTATAGTTAGGTGTAAGCCTTATGGTTTTCGGGATCAGGGTTATTTTTAACTTTCTTATGATATCTATGTACGTGTAAATGGAATACCAGTCGACCTAGCAACGGCTCTTATTTTGGCCATCAGAAATAAGTTTTAGAGCGTTACTCATCTGTTCTTCAGTATGAAGTCCGATAGTAGTCTTTCTTAATCGATTGCGAGGCATTTTACCTAAAACATAAAGTAAAAATAAATCTTAGCTTGTTGAGTTACAATGAATCAACAGTTCACTGTGACCCAATACAGAATGATTCACTGTGACCCATTGACCGTTGTAGAAAAAAAATATAAACCAAAAAGAACTATCTATCTTGAGGACAAATCAATATGGATTACAAAGGATCAAAGGTATGACAAGTATACGTCATTGCAAAAACATCTACATTTCTTATTCAATTAGGAATTAAATAAATTTAAAAATCTCGTAAAAAAATAGGTTAGGCACTTAAGTAGGGTCCGGAGTAAAGCAGCACGTGCTCCCGCTTCAATAGCGCGCCGGCGACTAGTGCGACGCAAACAGGTATAGACAAGCGGCAAATACAGGTTTTTTTGTGTGCGTGAGGGCAACACATAATATGTTATTGTACATTATCCACTGTGACCCGCGATTCACTGTGACCCAGTCTCCCCTACGTGGGACGAAAAGGGTAAACATTCTCATATTTTATTTTTAAATGCCATAGCTATTCAATGATCGCCTTAAGGAACTACACGAATGAAACTAGCGCCGCCAACCTATTTACACTGATTGTGTAGAAAATATGATATTTTTGAAGAAAATAAAACATTACAGACTTAGACCCAAGAAAATTGGATTTTTCAAGATGCAATACAATATTTCTAACACGTGACAAGTAACATGTTAATTATTGCCAAAAACGGCCACTTTTAGCAATAATTGACATTATTGTTACAATGTATTGCATCTTGAAAAATTCAATTTACTTTTGTCTAAGTCTGTAATGTTTTGCTTTCTTATAAAATATCGCATTTTCGTCATAATCAGTGTAAATAGGTTGGCGGCGCTAGTTTCATTCGTATAGCCCCTTAAATGGGAGAGGAAAAGTGCGGCCGAATTCTAAGTTGGTCCGATGCTGCGGATTTCAAAAGTTTGCGAGTAAATTTTATTGTGGTTGAGGCAAACAATTACGGGGCGAGTGGGTATAATATTGTTTAATCTAGTTTTAACAGTGGGAGAGCCACGCTTCGGCATGAATTGGCCGGCTTACCGGAAGTGATACCACGGCCTCACAGAAGACCGGCGTGAAGCAGCGCCTGTGTTTCTTCGAGTGAGTGAGGGCTATGGGAACAAATTTTTAGGTATTGTTTTTTTTTCTTAGCCTATTACTATTTTAAGAATGCATGCATTCATACATAGAAACATGTCTAAGTACCTATTTAAAATTGTAATAACACTTCAAAATTGTAAAGTGACATGCAATAAATGAATTGAATACACAAGCCTCGAAATTGTTTTCGATTTTGGACAAGATTCACGTTCGAATTTAAACGAAAAACACATTCAGTGAAGCCGTGCAAAAGAAATAACAGTATTAAACCAATGCGACCCGGTCATTTTTTATTTTAATTCATCTCTGTGCGATAAATCAGCAACGTAGGTGAATGTATTATGGCAGTTTAATACTATGGAGATTTAATAACCGGCCCATAAACACGGTAAACGAAAATTTACTACTCTTCATGAAACATGCCAGTTTTTAAAAACTATTTACTTACATAAATTGATAGATTTTCTATTTTCACAAAAAAGAGCCGGCAACGCGTTTGTGATGCCTCCGGTGTTGCAGATGTCCATGGCGGTAGTAATCACTTACCATCAGGTGAGCCGTCTGCTCATTTGTCCGCTATAGAGAAAAAAAAACTAAAAAGATATAGACTCATCTCATTTCTGCGCGTAATTCCCGACTGCGCCCAAAGTAGTTTTTGCGTGAAAGAAGAGCAAACATTCATCCATCCATACTTACAAACTTTCACGTTTATAATATACTACAAATACTACTATGTCACAAGTAATTTAAAATTTAAACTAAAAAAACGTATTCGCTATCTTCATGTTATTATTTTATAAAAGCTTATTTTTCGTCCTCCCTTTTAAATGATATCATTTCCCTTCGTAATAGGAGCCTTTACCCTTTGCCTTAAAGCGACACCGCGATGATACTAGCGCCGCCAGCTGATTTTTTATTAATTGTGACGAATATGAGATATTAATATTCTAAAAAAATATATTTTTGGGACACACTTATGCAATAATTTCCTCCTACAAAGGACAATAATTATAATCAATAATTTTTTGTTACTTGGCGCGTCTAAAAATATTGTTACGCATCTCAAAAAATTGTTAATGTATTACTTTTTCTTTTCATAGCTGGATTTGTTAAAATATATCTCATAATCTTTACAATTAATATAAATCAATTGGCGGCGCGGTGTCGCCTTAAGTCGAGAGCCGTGAACCCGTTACGACCATTAGTTCATAAACCAAGTCAAAAACCTCATCACAGACATAACACGCAAATTAACAGAATGGTGCGTCCTCAGTGACGTAGCTAGGTAACCAAGGGCCCTGCGGCAAAATAAAATTGGGGCCCCACTGGTATCGCCGTAAGGCCCAGACAGCAGACACAATGGAAAATCAATGGTTTTATGCCATTTAAAAGGCTTTTGGGACTTACCACACTATGTAAACTGATTAGGTTTTACTTGCATTAATAACCTACTGAGCCGGTAACTTGCAACATACGAAAAAAAAATGGGGAATTCCCTAGACATACTTTTGAATTTCTGAGTTTCTGAAATGACTGAGTTATCGTTGCAACCTGTAATTTTTTTTTTTAAATCGGAGAATTTTCCAAAAGTTCAGTTTGAAAACTTGTGGTCAAGATTCGAGGGCCCCTTGAGCTTGAGGGCCCCCTGATCTTGAGGGCCCCGGGGCTCTGCCTAACCCCTTGGTAGCTACGCCACGCCACTGTGCATCATTAGCGCGCTAAGCTCGAAACTGCTTCTGTTATTGTTAGTCGATACAGTTCATTTCGAGTTAATACGGTCACAGACATCGGGAGTAAGGAACTTTTGCTCTATCGCTATATATTTGCACAGACGATTGTGAAAATGTCGCTAAACAACCAACTCTGTTTTAATTATTATTTTTGGTAGTTCTTTAGCTTAAGTATTCGGTTATTGTGGTATGCAAGGAAAAGCATTAAAAAATGGCTACAGAAAGAAATAAAAAAAGACTTCTTATTGATAATATGAACTCGCAGCGGGTAAAATGCATCTTAAAGTGCATTGTAAGATGAAAACCCCACTCAATCGAGTTGAGTGCATCGGACCACGGTCTGAGCAGAATTTGTGTACAATCAGCCGCGAAAAGAAAGGACTAGTGATGGTTCTACGAATAGAATAGAAAATCATTTATTTGCGTGAAAGTGGCACATAAAAAAAATGATTTTGATCTCACATTTCACCAGAATCTGGCATGCAAACTCGGTCTTAACATTATAATCATATTATAATAATCTAGTTCAAATTTATTTCTTCACACATAAAATATTATAAGTATACATTTTCAAAATAAATGGGTCACAACATACTACGGAGAAAGATATTTCAGTTGGAGAATATAGAGGCGTATAGAATCAAAAGTAATTAATTTAAATAGCATTCAAAGGTATGTCTAACAGTGATCAGTTCTTATTTGAAAATAAAAATCTTCTTCTTATTTAAATGAGTAGGTACTTATCGGATTTTTCTGTTTTAAAATTCTCCGTGTCAGCCTGAAGTCTGGATGTTAGTGGCCTTGTATCCCACCACAGTTGGTACCTATTTCAACGAATCATGTTGGGTGGGTATTCAAAGTAGCTCTGAGCTGCGCTGAGTTGCGGGGTGATTGTAAATATCCTTGTAAAATATTTTCATCTTTTGTATACATTTTTTTATTTTTTATAATTGTAAATTCCCATTTTTGTGAAAGCATAGGTACTTAGATTAGTATGTACAATGTTGTTATTTAACAATACCATTACATGTTTGGAAAGAAGAAAATGTCATACTAAATAACAGCAAAGCAAGGAAAGGCAATAATAATGTGATAAAATATTAGTAGGTAATAGGTAGAAACAAAGTCACTAAGTAATATAATGTATAGATAATAAAAAATAATGTATATTTTATAAATTGCTCTGCCCTTACATTACAGGGCGCTACATTGCACTGTTTACACCCTTGTACGTACATTACTTGCTATGTAATTAAGATAATTTGTAACAATGGAGCATGCAATAAAGAATTGAATTGAATTGAATCGAATATTTTGATTCGATTCGAAACAGTCAAGTGTTGTTTACCTCGACCTCGACGCATCACTACATGAAACATGGCAGTTTGTCTACTTTTTGAATAACTGCATTTTGCAAGACAGTCTCCCCTTTTATTTATCGTTGTAGAAAGTACAGACATTTTCCGAAGTTATTCTTTAGATACTCGTAGCTGCGTGATATTTTATATGTCTTGTCCAGTCTCGGTGACAAGATGGGATGATTTAATAGTTGAAATATTGTTACATCTTGTTTACCTAACTGTTGTTTACTTTTAAAATAATGATGTAATAATCGTTTCCCTCTTAACATTGTCGATAGTTAAATATTAAAGTGAAAAAAGTACAGCACAAAAAAAAACAGAGAAAGTACCTAGAAACAAATTCAGGGCACAGTTGTACGTGCAAAATGCAACATAGAAAATTGACTCTTTATCGAAGACTAAAAATGCAGTCAGATAACTTTTATTTCTCCTTTTAAGTGCGTAACAATTTCTGAACTAACCTAATACACATAACAAAATAAAGCTTAATTTGACAAACGCACTAACCAAGAGTCCTTCTAACTAATTTATAGAAAAAAAAAACTAGGTATGTGGATGATAATACTACAAACATTCAACCGCAATGCGAGCGTAGATTCAACCAAAAAAAAAAACATCTAGAATAGAATATACTTAATAGAAATCATTTATTGCGGTAAATGTGGTTACAATAGGTACATCAATAGGGTATTTTACGACTTTTTTTTTATTTATTTATTGTAAAGTTTTTGAAGTATGAATCACAGCTCCATTTTTATTTTTTTTCTATCATCATTAGTTCCAAAGATATAGAGTTGCAAATTTCCCAATCAGAAAAGGAGAGCGATACTCTATTAATGACGTCACTAGGCTAGTGCTTCCTACAAGCGCAGTACAAAATTTTGTTTAAGAAAGAGACAGGTATATCAAAAGTTTGTTGCTCTATAACTTTCTTGTATTCAAACTTTTTAAAAATGTTTCTTCAGTAATTGTACACTTATACAGTAAATTATCGAGTCTAGGTATCAAATGTCGATATTTTAACGACGGTAAAATACCCTATTATATTAAGTTTCTCACATTTAACCGAATAATATCGGCATGCAAGAGAGACAGCTATATCTTTTTATCTGTTTATCTTTTTATCTATTTTCGACCTCTTTTGCCACAATTCCCTACTCTCCGCAATCTTTTGTTTACTTCCAGAAAGAAAAAACAAAATGGCGTCAGCAAAGCGGCTTAGTACCTAAATGAAGTCATTTAACATGAAACAAAGGAGGCGAGGCATAAATCTCTGCTGCTATAAATCTTGTCTATGAATAAGTGTAGGAAGTGGAGGCAAAACTGGCGGTGTTTTGAAGGGGTCAACGGCCTGGAAGCGTTAATTCTTTCCCTTTGTTGCTATGTGGAAAATTGTTTTGATTTATATATTACTAGTGGCCCACCCTCACTTCGTTAAGGGTTATGTAGTTTCCTTAATTGACCTGACCGGGAATCGAACCCGGGTATTTCGCTTCGAGCGAAAACCTTAGCCACGCCATCGAGGCCGTTTATCTGCCCATAACTGTTTTTAATTAAGGAAACTAAATTTTCTAAGTTTTCTTGGGTTTGGGTGTTCTGGGTTGACGCCCCCAGTTAATTATCGTAATCTGGTACTCATAGTACAGGGGTTGCCCTAGTTTGAGACCAGGTTGATTGGTGTGATTGTCTGGCGCATTTATTTGTTATTTTTTTAACTGTATCGACGTGCCGTACATTATTTATTCCCAACTGTACATAATGGCGTTTACTGTTTACTTACTCGTCATTTGAATTCACTCTCTATTTATTATTAATTATCGAAATGTTATTTATTACGCTACAACCGTGTGCAACCTTCCTTATGTCGGTGCTCTGTTTTACCACCAAATAGGCAATTATGAACCAAGCAAATCCCATCCTGAGGGCTATTGCTATATTATTTCATCATTAACATGCAAATACAAGATCCCTACATACTGCATACCGACAGAGTTCTCCAACATTGAACCACACATACAATATCGACCTTAGTGCTTTGAGATTAGAGTGATCAAAAGTTTGACGATCAAATATATAAGATTGACGTTGGACTGTATTCTCGTTGGTTGATGTTAATAAAACTGGTATGTACCTAATGGCAAATAATAATAAATTTTCTTCAAAGCACTGACAAGACAGGGAAGACAGATAAAGTAAAACAAAACAATAATACCTATAGCAAAATAGTAAAAAACATACAAAACATAAACAATATAAAAGGAGGCTTGTCCAGCCGTCGATCCTCAACACTTATTTTGATACCTCTTACCACAGTATTATTATTTTTGTGGCAAGGAATAGAGAGTCATACTATCGGAAATTCTGACAACCTACAATATACTTCGATATAGTTTCCAATTTCCCCAAAATAATTTCTTTGGGGAACTTATTTACATTTTTTTTAAGGAAATAGAATTTTTAGCTTTAAAAATACTTATCTATACTGATTTCAAGACGAGCATAATTTATATCAAATGAAAAATACGCTATGAGTGGTTAGATACGTGTGGCTTTGAGTATGTCTTAATATAATTGTACAGCTGGCAGCACGAAAGTATGGTGATGACCGTTATTTTGCGCACTTGTAAAAAAGAAGACTTTCTATAAAAATTGGTTTCTGCGCACTCAAGGTCATAACCGCTGTTTCGTGCCGTAGACTATACCTACCTACAGCGTTTAAAAAACCCTCATACTCTCCAATCTACGCACACTAGTTTCATTCTTAATAAAAAAATATGTGAGTGGCTTTCGGGTTTCGACATGTTCCCTTCTCACATAGCAACGCCAATTTAGCCTCACAGCAATTTAGCGAAGAAAACTTAATTATGTCGGGAAATAAATTACCCGCTCCAATTTAATCGGAGGGCGCGCGCTTGAATTTTTAATTAATTGTGTTAGTTTTTTTTGCTGTGACGGATTTTGAGTGATGCACTGAGATTTGGACCTCACTTAAGATTTTAGGAAACCGTAGGTCAATATTATAGATGATGACTTTTTTGTCACCAGCCAGCATAGGCATGATCGAGGACAAAACTTGTGGAATGATGGCTAGGACAACGTGTTTAAATTGTAAAAAGTTACACTTTACACAAAAACTTAGTATATGTCCAGATGTCACGCTAAGATAAGGCCAATTTCAGTTTGGTATTAGGTATTGTAACGATAGGAAACTCTATAGTTACTGGCCATTGCGGTCCGAGGTATGCTTATGTTCATATAAAAAAAAGAGGAAACCATCTAAAGTTTAAAACAACCTACCGTATACTTGTCGGTGTGATGCAAGGGACCATTTCGGAAACTCTTTGCTTTTTTTGCAAGAATTTTGCCATGAAGCAGTTATATTGGAATGCCATTTCAAGTTATTCAGAAAGAAAGTGACTCCAACGGCATTCGCCGCAGATCCAGACTCGACAGAATTTAAACAGATAACAAATGTATATATCTTCCATATACTCGACACCTTAGGCATAGACAAGTTTTCAGAAGGGTGACTTAGTTCTCTTCACGAAAGTACAGGGATTTTGACCTAATAGGTATAAGTACTTTCGTGACGTATAATATGGATGAGCTACGGAAAACGGATTAAGTATCTAATCATCCGATAGGCAAGCGATTGCCGCTGCGCATCGCCTATTTGGCATTATTATTGTCGTTAATGTTTATAAATACATTGTTTTAAAAACTTTTTTTTTTTTATGTGATAGGTAGCAGACGAGCAGGCGGATCACCTGATGGTAACCAATTGCCGCCCATGGACACATGCAACACCAGTAGAGTCACAAGTGCGCTGCTAACCTTTTATCCCCTTCCCCCCCGATGGGCCTCCGGTACCCTCAATCACTCGGCGAAACACAGCACATGAGCTTGTAAAATGTCAAATAAAGAAATGCGCTTAGCAAAATACATCTATTTATGGTTTCGGAATTAAGTATGGGCATAGGCAGAAAAGCATGACAAATCTATAAGGGTGCAGTTTTTTGCCATATATATTTTTTTATTAATGTGATAGGTAGCAAACGAGCAGGAGGATCACCTGATGGTAAGTAACTGCCGCCGCCCATGGACACTTGCAACACCAGTGGAGTTACACGTGCGCTGCCAACCTTCAATCCCCTTCCCCTCCCTGGGTGGGCCTCCATTACCCTCACTCTCCCGGCGAAACACAGCACAGGGGCTGCTTCATGCCGGTTTTCTGTGAGGCAGTGGTATCACTCCGGTCGAGCCGGCCCATTCATGCCGAAGCGTGGCTCTCCCACAATTGATCCATACATACATTATATGGCTACAGAACCGTTAAAAAGCCTTAAGAAAATTAGAGAAAACTGCTTGTTAACTTACCCGAACATGACGTTGGCCTTCTGTGGCTAATATAATACTGAAGCACCCAGGTCTTTGATCTTCCAACTTTCCACGGCGAAAGTCATAAAACTGGTGTCTGTTTTATGGCGTCTGTCGATATCGGGCTTTCACCGGGCGCTTTGTCTGGGGTACATCGAGTGGAATGCAGCGACGCGTAAAACCCCGAGGACTGGTATTTGGTGTTTTTTCGATGTTTAGGGCTCGGGGCAAAAATCTTTTTATTAAGTTCTAGCTGCATCCCGCCTGTACCCCCGCTTGGTGGTGAAATTTTTGTTTTTTATAGGCGTGCTTGTGTTCCAGGTGTCTATGAGCGGCGGCAATCGCTTACCAACAGGTGATGTCTGCTCGTCGCCACCTATAAACATCTGTCCTGCAACACCAAAATGAGTAACAGTCTTTTGAAATAGATGAAAACCTGCAATTTGTTTCAGAAGATTGTGACTTTCTGTTTGTTATTCAGAAATGATCCAATAGATGGCGCTGTGTCCAATTACATCGCGCAAGCGTTTGTTTTCGGTTTACCTATAAGCCTTGTCGTTGTCTATTGGAAGTTATCTCTTTATAAATAGTATCTTTGTTATTACTAAGTTATTAATTTTCAATACACTTGTTAATACACTTTTTCTTAATAAACTGCAGACTTGTGAACAACGAAACAAATTAGGTACCTCCATGTAGAACACACGCAAGGTATGCTAAACTGGTTAAAAATCTGAAACTTTTTTGAAATAGACACCCTTTTTAATAAAAGGAATTCGACGTACCTACTAGTGTTGCCGTAAAATCGAATGTGCATCGATTATTATAATCGATTGTGTAAATGGGGCCGAAATAGTCTAACAATCGATATGACAATCGATATAATTGATTATAATCGATTATTCGATTATAATGCGTAGTCGAATACAATATAATCAATAGTATCGATATTGAGTTTTGAAGCGATACTATCGATGTAATTGATAATATTGATCTAATCGATTTAATTGACCTATCAGCTAAGATAGTATCGCTATTAAGGTACAGCTCAGGTCAGGCACCAAGTAAATATGAATTCAATAATCTTGTGTCCTATATTCTTCGACATGTACTGTATCTCCTTAAAAATAATTGCAGATTAATCGATTGCAACATAATAATCGATACAATCGATAGTATTGTCTAGATTAAACAATTATAATCTAATGATTTGTTACTAATCGATTAAATTGGCCTAAAATTAATATGGATACTATCGATTGGAATATCCAACCGATTTTTAGATTATTGACACAATCGATTAATCATCATCATCAGCCTGTTGCAGTCCACTGCTGGACATATGCCTCTCCAAATGCTCGCCATTTTTATCGATCTTCAGCTACTCGCATCCAGCTCCAGCTAGCCCTCTTGCGCAGGTCATCACTCCATCTGGCCTGAGGTCGTCCTACACGCGGTCTCCACTCCAGAACTCGTTTACCCCAACGGTTGTCAGTTTTGCGGCAGTTATGGCCAGCCCACTGCCACTACAGCTTGCTAATCCGGTGAGCTATGTCGATAACTTTGGTTCTCTGCCGGATCACCTCGTGTCGGATTCGATCACGCAGAGAAACGCCGAGCATAGCTCTTTCCATAGCCCACTGAGCGACTTTGAACTTGTGGACTAGCCGTGCTGTTAGTGTCCACGTTTCGGCCCCGTATGTCATGACGGGTAAGACGCACAGATTGTAGACTTTTGTCTTTAGGCACTGTGGAATCGACGATGAGAAGACTTGACTCGATCGATTAATCGATAATCGATTATCGGGCAACATTACTACATACCGTCGAGTGAACGGGCGACGCTCCGCGGGGATGAAAACTTGCCAAACTGACAAGTGAGCAGGGTGAGCGGTATATTTATTTTTTCTTTCAACGCCCGTGATGCAGGTATGACGGATGGCAACAGTCGTGATTTTTTTTGCTTTATTGTGTTGGTATGCGGTTTAAATACAACAGCAAATAAAATGATTTAGCTTTGTTTTGTGGTGTAGTGGGCTTTGTTTGGTTTTGTTGTCTCGAGAGATTGTATTGTAATACATCGATAAATTATGATATATACCACGAAAGAATAGGTTTACACGGGTAGCACTCGATTGGTAATCTAGATTGGTGTCTATAGGCGATGCAATCGCTTACCACCGGGTAATCAGACAGATTACCCGGTGGTAAGCGATTAGACAAACCGTCTGCCCATTAATTACATAAAAAGATTGTTGCTCCCGTGAGCCTATAACTTCGAAAGGCCTAGACAGCAGACACAATGGAAAAACAATTTTATTGTTTTATGCCTTTTAAAAGGCTTTTGGGTCTTACGACGATAACTGAACTGGTGGCATAATTTGAAAGCGGGCGTTACGACCGACGACGACTTTTACACGCACTGTGCTTCTCTTTTGATTGAATGTGACAGGTATACCTATATTCTCACTCTTTACGGGATTTCGTTATAAACCACCTAGTTACGAACCATTTTTATTCTCTACAAAAAGTCCTATTTTGTATTATTAAATTTATAACGAGACAAGATAATACCGTTACGTTAATGTACGGTGGCCTGCACATCAAGTTACTACAATCTTTCAAATTTCTTCAATCGAACCTCACTTTTATGTCAAACGTGTTTGGTTCAATATCAACTGAGGAAATTTGACAGATTGCAGTAACTTGATGTGCTGGCCACTGTACTATAAAAATGTTAACCCCCAAATTTCAATATGGGTAGTAATTAATCATTCATTTAAGTCTCTTGAGTGACAATTTTGAATAATTATCCCCTAATGATAGTATAGAAATGTGTGTCGTAATTAGGAAATGTAATTTTGATTTCTACAAGCGGCTTTAATATTATGAGCGTTTAATTTTGATATTTAGATAACTGTTTAAAAAAAAAGCTGTTTTAAAACTAAATTCACTCAAAACCATTTGATTGACCACGATCCTCCGTTTACTTAAATCATACGCTACTCGTAAAATATTAAATAATACAATTTGCAACATCAATAATTTATAACTTTAGCCACTTATCCTTAGTGCCATATTTTAACCCTTTGTGGGATTAAAAGGGTCGTAAAGGCCTGATTCATTTATATTTTGATCGGATAATTGTAACTTTTGAAATATTGCTCTAACCGGTCGCATATGGATTGGTACTTCTGTACTGATTAGAAGCGAAACAGACCGGACAATATTGGTTTATTATGATTATTCATAACTCTCTCGTGTGAATGTTTACACACAACATAATTATCATAGATTGACCTGATTCCGTACTAGAAGCTTAAGTACTTGTGTGACAGATATTTCTTTTTTTATGTGATAGGTGGCAGACGAGCAGACGGATCACCTGATGGTAAGCGATGGCCGCCCATAGATACCTGCAACACCAGAAGACCAGACCAGAATGTATCTATTAGGTATATAAATAAATATGAATTGCTGTTCGATAATCTGCTTAAAACCAAATAAAACTCAAAAACGGCTGAACCGATTTGGCTAAGTTTGGCCTTGAAATATTCGTGAAAGCCCAAGG
This sequence comes from Cnaphalocrocis medinalis, assembly GCA_014851415.1. Lineage (NCBI taxonomy): Eukaryota > Metazoa > Arthropoda > Insecta > Lepidoptera > Crambidae > Cnaphalocrocis > Cnaphalocrocis medinalis. Next base: position 2,283,512 of record CM026275.1, read on the forward strand.
TTTGAAAGATGAGAAAAAATGCGATATGGAGTTAGGTCAGCTATTCAGTAATAAATAGCAATGTTTTCCCGCGACCCTAAAACACAAAGTTTTCGCGAGCAATGATAAAATCTAGCGAAAGCTAACGCGTTAGGCGGATCTGAACCTCGTATGTTACGCCCTTGACACTCCATTACCTGCTTGAATGTATGGTTTGGACGCAAGTTAGGAGCTCTTAACCTGTTGTCACAGGCTCAAGGTAGTTTGTCATCCTATCACTTATAAAAAAGTTGTAATATTCGACTTATACCGACATACCGACTTACACGGTGTGTAATTTAAATTATAAATTGACACATCTCCTACCTGACTCCGTACTAAGTAGCTTAAGCAGCAATCTTGTTATAGTTATAAGACAATCACAAACATACTCGTAATAAAAAGACATAGGGAAAATTGTTCCCACCTGATTTTGAACCTCATCTATCATGACATAAGAGCGAAAACAAATTTTTCGTTGACTTATGGCCGATTATGGGTTAAATATATAACACACAGGCACTGACCAACACAAGTGCGACTGAGTGAAATGGCTTAGATCAATCCGCGTCGCATGATAAGATAAGATGGGAGAGGTCTATATCCGAAAACGGATTACTAATCACTGATGATGATGATGAAAGCATTATCTATCTAATCACTGGTCACTCGTAACTTGGCCTGTACAATCCAACGCCGGTATTTCGGAATATAATAGAACAGGGACATATAATTTATCGCCCGCTTCACTTCGCATGCGACACAATCCTACGCCACTAAATTATTTAGCAGCTCAATCCATGGACCGGAACTACAACCGCGGCATATTACTGTTACTAAGACTATGAATAGTTAAGACGATATTTTGTCGGTATTTTACTGTAAAAAATAAAATAAAGTATCCGCCTACATACTGTCCCGATGCCTGCGTTTTAACAGTATGACAAACTGGCAAAAGCCCCTATCATAGAAATCTAGTCATCGCTACTATGATGGGATTAGGCTTAATCACCATGCTTGCCTAATGCAAACTGGTGATCACAAACCTAAGCTATGTTCAAAAAGTTCGAAACTTTTTGCTCTACCTGAGAATCGAACCCAGTACCCCAAGATCACGGGACTAAAACCACTATACCAATGAGGAGCTTTATTGTGTGTAAGGGAACCTGTTGTACCTCGGTCACTTTTTCATTCTACGATTTAAAAAAAAAAACGGTTGTAACTATAGCAATTAAAACAATTTTAGCTGTTAGAAGAACTAATGTGGATCATAATATAAATTATATACAAGCATAGATCATCGTTTTTATAGGTTTTACATAATCTAAAAAAAAATTGGAATGTTGATCAAGGTACAACTATGGTCCACTTATGTTACCTTTGTCATAGCTAGAACTCATCAAATAAAATCCATATTTCTCGACAAATAGCAAATATTTTTATTATTTTCAGATTCAACATGTCTTTAAAAAACTTTAACGTACATAATGCCTCTTTAAAGTACCTACATCTTGACAAGTTAAAATGTTTGGCAGCCCCTCTTAATGATATTTTTTTTTCTTTAACTAATTTAATAGCACTAGAAAGTGCTGTTTTTGGAACAGGAATTCGTTTGATGTTGTTTTTCCTACGAGGCATTTTACCTGTACAAAAAACAACAAAATTATACATATGTGAATTAACAGAGTACATTTGTACGTTGACCATATGATCAAGGTACAACTGTTTTCCTATGATCAAGGTACAATAACACCCCTACCCTTTCATGTTTATTCGCACATATAAATTTGGGGGTTATGACGAACTCAAATAAGCATACTACATTATAAACTTAGATAAAGTACTTGTTTCAATCAAATGGTTTTAAAAGAATATGTAGGAAATAACAGAAGTAATGAAAGAAATGAAAAATATTCAATATTTTACTTTTTTGCCGTGAAAACGTTAAAGTGATCTCCCATGCAAACTCGATACAATGGCCGCCTGCAACTAACTTCATGTTGATTAGCCTTGTAAAAGTTCACTATATCATAGACAAAGAGAGATAAAAAAGAGCTCAAACATTTCAAAAAAGTAGGTGGCTCTAGGTACAACGGGTGTCAAGGTACAACAGGTTCCCCTACTTCAAATATTATGCGTATAATGCCACTGAGCACTGATTGCCTTGGTGGCGCCATGGGTAGCGGGTCGCACTTTAAAACGACAACTGCTCTTGACGTCCAGGGTTCGAACACCGGGTTGGCACAAAATTTTCTTCCTGAGTTTTTCTGTTCTATAACTCGGAAAGCACATTAAGCCATTAGTCCTGCGCCCAATCCCCCTTCGGTTGGTCTTTGGTTGGAGAATATTATTTATTAATATTATCACGTCACTCCAATCTTTGAACGCCATGGGGGTCACTGGTGACCGGCAAACAATATTTTATCTATTGTGTCTAGAAATGTGGCAGTCAAAGGCTTAAGGTCCACTGCCAGCCTCATCCATTATTTCCCTGCTACCATTACAATATCGTCGGACCAATAGGCAGGTGGTCTACCCACACTCCACAAAACGTCGCCCCATTTTTTTCAACAAAACTTAATCCCTCACTTGATCCTCCAGGACAGTAAGACAAAAGAGATTTTTCCACCTAAATTACAGAGCTAAAATGCTACACTATAACCGCAAGATAAAGTTACGTCGTTTCCTTGCCTTTATTCCGTTTTATGGACCGAAAAATACCAAGAAACAGTGGATAAAACTCTTTTCTGGCCGTCGGCCAAACGGCTAAACCCAAAAATTCGTCACCGGATTAAGCGGAGCTGAATCGCAGGTGAGGACAAAACGAGACTAGCGAGGTTTTGTTACTCCTGTTTTCCTGTTGATGCGATGTGAGGGTTTAGCTGGGCTCACATTTGGCAAAACTTCGTGAGGACGGGCGCTATACCAAAAGTTTGCGCGCATTGAGCTACTGCTGGCAGGCACAAAACGGGCGTGCACTATAAGTATGACCACAGGCGGTAGGCATTAAACGCAGCCACGTAGCGGGCACTAAATGCAATAATTTGATCCTTGATCCATAGTTCCGTCTGTGACTACTGGTGCTGCAGGTGTCTATGGGCGACGGCAATCGCTTACCATCACAGGTAATCACATAAAAAAGTAATATTAAGCCTCAATTCTAGTATTGTTCTAGATTTATTCTTAAAACCTGATAAGTCTTCGATCAATTTATCTCATTGTATAAGAATAGGATCAACTCCCATTATGCACTTCAAAATATTTCAAGTCTTTATGGTGTACTAGCGGCCGCCCGCGACTTCGTCCGCGTGGAAAAGTAACTTTTTACCCCCCTTTCCACCCCTCACAACCCCCTTTTCGCAATAAAAAGTAGCCTATGTTCTTTCTCAGGGTCTAGATTATCTGTATACCAAATTTCATTTAAATCCGTTGAGTAGTTTTGGCGTGAAAGAGTAACAGACAGACAGACAGAGTTACTTTCGCATTTATAATATTAGTATGGATTTTAAATAGCTCGCCGGTGACGAAACTTGCAAGTTTCAGATGGTTTCTCAAACTGCTGATAGAAATGTCCTCAAATGTTGAAATTCTGAACATGTAGGTACACTTAATCGGTCTGATTCCTCTAAGGTTTAAGAAGGTAATTTTGTTAGTCCAGACCGGTTTTACTAAATTCTTCTAGCCAGCTTCCTTACATTTAATATTTTATACAAGTTCCTAAAGTCTGCCAACATAAACACGGTACGTTACGGTTCGACCGAATACTCGCATTGAGAAGTGCCCGGTGATCTTGGAATAGACTAAGAGTTAGCTACGGAAATAGGTAGGCAATGTATACCTACCAACGAAATGACCCTTCGAAACTCGGACCACCATACTATAAATCAAATGGTGATCAGTTGTTTTTTTCTGGAGCTCATAAATATTTTTTCACATTTTTTTTCACCGCACGTAAAAGTACTTACTAACCCATGGTGTATAACGTGTCTGGGCCGGTTGCTCGGCTGTTGAAGGGTCACAAAGTTCCTCGACAACTTTGAATTTCTTCTATGGGTGCGTCCACATCTAACGATGAGTGACCCCTTTGACCGTTGGCGTCTTGTCGGCGACCTCCCACACTAGCATTTTCGGCCTTTGTAAATCTATGGTACTTACCTTTAAGGCTCATAAAAATAGCGGTGTACACTTTGACAAGTACAGTAGCTGAAAAAATAATAAGAACAACCGGAATCATAGTCGGAAAATTTATTACTCCTGTCGTATTGAGTAAGATTGCTTCTTTAGTAAATATTTTACAATCTTCTCTCGGTCTACTAAAAGGATTTAATAACTGCGGCGATCAATCATTGAATTAGTCACGTCTAATGTTTAAAATTAATTCATTTCCTTTGGACACGCGGCGCGAGTCAATTAAGCTTGTGATTGATGAAAAACTTAGATCAGTGCGGTTCCAGATTAGCGTTTTATACGCGTGTAATTATCATCTACCTGTCATCATCTGCCTGCCCTATTCCCAGGCTATCTGTGGTCAGCGCAGTATGTTTTCTTCTTCCATTCGTCTCTGACATCCGTCATCGTAGCATCCACCTCTTTTTCAGACATATGATTCTTCACACAATCCATCTTTTTTGGCCGTCCTCTGCTCCTTGGCCCATTTACATTCATACCCATCACTCTTTTGGTTACGTGTTCCTCCTCCCTGTCCTATAAATAAATCCTCCAACTGATATTCGGCTACGGTGGCCAATCTTAACGATCAGCCATGTACGCAGGATATATTAAAGTGCTCAAGTGTGTGCGCAAACACAGGTGCACTCTCTATTCCCTTACCCTCTTCATACTTCAGCTTTACCTAGTTCAGGCACCCAATTAAAATAGCTTCCTTAGTTTATGTAGATTATAAGTCATCATCATCATCAGCCTGTCTCAGTCCACTGTTGGACATAGGCCTCCCCCAATGTTCGCCATTTCACCCTGTCCTCGGCTAAACACATCCACTCTATACCAACAGCCTTTGGCAGATCGTCACTCCATCTACACACACACAGACAGACGACAGATTACCACATGGCGACCGTGACGTAGAAGAGCGTGCTGCTGGACGAAGTCCATGTAAGTCCTACAAATTACATTTCTACAAGGACCACAAAGACCCTGAAGGGTTAGTCCGCAAATTGTTCCAATGAAGATGTTAATGGCCGAGCTACTCACAGATAATCGACGTTATTGGACATATCAAGAAATCGTGTCGAAGTGATACTGAAGACAAATATGAAGAATCTTCAAAGTTCCGTGTTAATTTAAAGTGCAAGTCAAACAATTTGGTAAGAGCGCTGTTGCAGTAATTAGGTATAGCATTGACTTTGAAAATTTCGCTTACGATTTTGTTTATTTTCGCTGTCTTGTTTGTTATGTAATCTTGTAACAATTTTCTTATTAACGTTGTATTTAGTAACTTAATTTACAGTAAAGTTATTTTTTTTTACAATATGAGTAAATTCGATTTAGAAGTTGCGATTTTGTTGCTACCTAGAATAATAGAAAGAGATGATATAAAAAACTTAATAGGTAAAATTGAATTTTACAGTAGTATTATCGATGATAATTCACAGAAAAGTTTAATTGATTTTGTGTTAAAAATTACATTGTCCGAATTCTCAAAACTTTATTTAGAATCAAGTTATGATGATGTAGAGACTTTAATCAGTGACATTAGAAAATATCTTGTACCTAAGAAATGCCCATATTCCATTCAAAATAAATTATTTAACTGTAAACAAGGTAATAGATCTGTAGAGATATTTGGTTATGAAATAGATAAATTATTGTATGAGTTAACGGATATTCAAGCGGAAAATGATGAAGAAAAATTAAGAATACTACTTCCAATTAATGAAAAACTCGCCATAACATGTTTTATTAGAGGTTTAAATAGTACTCGAACAAGCATTATTGTAGAGTGTAGGCAAGTCGAATTTTTAAGAGATGCAATTCTAGTAGCTTTAGAAGCAGAGGCCTCATTTTCAAACATAAGAGGAAATAAGTTTGAAAAATGTTATTATGTTAGGTCGAATAAGCCGCGTGATGGTTATTATAAATATTGTAATAATGAATTATCAATTAATACACGCACAAAGAGTGTAAAACGTGATACGTTTGATTATTGTCGCGATGCGCGTAGTTCTCAAGTTTTGCTTGGTCAGCAATCATGTGCTCGAGGTGACACAGTTTGTTTATATACTCGTAATACTAATGATTACGTATGTAAGTCTAATAATAGTCTTAATGACGAGTGTTTTGACGATTTAAAGTTAGACGATTTTTTTGTAGAACCAAGTCATTATTATGATACAGAGATTTATAAAGGTGAGAACAAAAATGCGCAAATTGATATTGTGAACCCGTCTAGGAAACGGAAGAAACAACGCAAGTTGAATAGTTTCGACATTAATGCGATTAATATTGATATTCCTGCAAAGAAAGCAGATGTAAAGGCTTATCGTTACGTAGACGTTATTTTTAACGATTCTTATAAGTGTGATTATGATAAATATGCTCATGTTGAGTCAAATAATAAGTTGGAAAAGAAAGTCAATAATGTAGTGAATATGACTACAGGTAATAATATTAAAAGAATTAATAAGAAATGTATCGTATATGACAATAAATCGGTCATAAATCTGAAAAATTGGTTTAAAGATGTGTTATTTAAAGAGAGATATGACCAGCGAGCTGTAGGTATAGATTAAAATGTTTGTGTTGTTATTTATAATTATATTAATTGTATGAATTAAAATACAAGTACATATTATAGTAGTCTAAGTGTAGATATTATATTACATTGTTCTTAGTTACTTTCATAATTGTAATTAGAAGTTTTAAGTTAGGGACCTTCTTTTCAGGGGAGGGACGCCTAACGTTTCAGGGGAGGTGTGGTAAGGTAAGTCACGTCCACATACGTGATACCTTACTACATGGATACCGAAGGCATCTCACTCCTTAGCACGTATTAGTTAGTATATAAGCTGTAGAGTAATTAATAAATATGTTGATACCACACCGAACACTCGTCTTATTTATCATGTATAAGTGGATCATCCCCATCACGACGTAGCGACGACACATTACATGGCCATGAGGTGACGTTGAGACAGTAACGAAATAAGACACAGTTGTAGGTAGAATCAAGCTCTATTCATAACTAATCACACATCTTATATACTACACTTAATGTACTCTTCAGGGAGGGGATCTAGAGATTGCGGAAACCCGTATTATCACGTTCCTGTATTTACGTGATTTAATGTGTTAACTTATATTTCATGATACGTGATATTGTCACGTTACACCTCCCCTGAAAAGGTCAGGCATCCCTCCCCTGAAAAGAGCACCCTTAAATTCTAAACTTCTTAGTTCTATTCTTATGAACTACATACTCTTTATTATCTTTCAATATCTTTACATTTACACCTAACTCTTCTAACACTTTAAATGGACCTAAATACAAATCTTTTAACTTAGTATAGTTTTCATTTCTTAACAATAACAAATCTCCTTTTTTATAACCCGTTTCTTTACAATGTAAGTCATACATATTCTTCCTTTTCTGTTTTGATACAATCAAATTATTCTTAGCGTCATTATGGGCTCTCTGAAGCCTATACTTTAATTCTAACGGATAATTATCATATGTATACAATGGCTCTACATCACTAACTAAACGGCTAGGTATATTACAAGTTTTACCAAAAACTAGCTCATAAAGAGAATATTTAGTGCCTGTATTAACAGATGTATTATATGAAAAACACCAATATGGTATCCAGGTACTCCAATTTGCTGACTGATTCTGTGATTGGATTCTCAAGTAACATCCTAGATGTTTATGCCAGTTTTCTAACGACCCTATACTCTCATGATGATAGGGAGTTGAATTTAACTTATCAATATTTAACAATTTACACACATTTGTTAAAGTGGAATTAATAAATTCCGTTCCACAGTCAGTCATAATAACCTTGGGAATACCATATCGCAAAATGAAATTTTCAGTAAACACTCTAGCAATTGTTTCTGCTGACTTATCTGGTATTGGATAAGCTTCTACAAACTTCGTCAAATCACATTGGACTGTTAAAATATATTTATTATCCCTACTGTCTAAATCTAGGGGTCCAACAATATCTAAAACATTTTTTCAAAAGAAGTAGATGCTGTGGTGGTTATCACCATTTTTTCCTTATTATTTTTATTACAAAACTTCTGCTTTTGGCAATCTTCGCAACGAGACACATATTCTATTACGTCCTTTTTCATATTACTCCAAAAATATTTTTTCTGGATATTCTTAATCATCTTATGTATACCTACATGCCCACTTGTTGGCAATAAATGGTAATCATTTAGTATAATGCGTATCAAATCCCTATCAACAACATTTTCTACTTTGTTATTTATTATACATAACCGCGGTAACTCTTCCCGTTTTCTAAAAGTCTCTACTATACTTTTAATGTATTTTTATTACACTCATTTGTAATCAAAACAACCTCTACAATATTATATTTTTTACACAACTCTATCAGATCTCCTATCGTTGCGTCTCGGCGCGCCTCCGTTAGTAAAGATTCCTGATTTATGTAAATAGTAGACTCACAATACAATATTTCAGTAGTTGACGAAATATTTTTTTATGTTTCCTCAGTTCCACGAAGTTATGATACGTGCATATATCTAACCTAACATCATTTCGTGATTTCTGCATTATCTCTACAACTCGTGGTTGTTTAAAATCAATAGGATCATTTATCTCGCTGCTTATTGACGTATTTTTTCCCTCTTGATCCAAGGTTCGTTTCATAGAACGAGTTACAACCCCAACGAAATTAACCGCATTAATGTCGAAACTATTCAACTTGCGTTGTTTCTTCCGTTTCCTAGACGGGTTCACAATATCAATTTGCGCATTTTTGTTCTCACCTTTATAAATCTCTTTATCATAATATTGCCTTGGTTCTACAAAAAAATCGTCTAACTTTAAATCATCAAAACACTCGTCATTAAGACTATAATTAGACTTACATACGTAATCATTAGTATTACGAGTATATGAGCAAACTGTGTCACCTCGAGCACATGATTGCTGACCAAGCAAAACTTGAGAACTACGCGCATCGCGATCATAATTAAACGTATCACGTTTTACACTCTTTGTACGTGTATTAATTGATATTTCATTCTTACAATATTTATAATAACCATCACGCGGCTTATTCGACCTAACATAATAACATTTTTCAAACTTATTTCCTCTTCTGTATGAAAATGTGGCCTCTGCTTCTAAAGCTACTAGAATCGCATCTCTTAAACATTCGACTTGCCTACACTCCACAATAATACTTGTTCGAGAATTATTTAAACCTCTAATAAAACATGTTATGGCGAGTTTCTCATTAATTGGAAGTAGTATTCTTAATTTTTCTTCATCATTTTCGGCTTGACTATCTGTCAACTCATACAATAATTTATCTATTTCATAACCAAATATTTCTACAGATCTACTACCTTGTTTACAATTAAATAATTTATTTTGAATGGAATATGGGCATTTCTTAGGTACAAGATATTTTCTAATGTCACTGATTAAAGTCTCTACATCATCATAACTTGATTCTAAATAAAGTTTTGAGAATTCGGACAATGTAATTTTTAACACAAAATCAATTAAACTTTTCTGTGAATTATCATCGATAATACTACTGTAAAATTCAATTTTACCTATAAAGTTTTTTATATCATCTCTTTCTATTATTCTAGGTAGCAACAAAATCGCAACTTCTAAATCGAATTTACTCATATTGTAAAAAAAAAATTACATTACTGTAAATTAAGTTACTAAATACAACGTTAATAAGAAAATTGTTACAAGATTACATAACAAACAAGACAGCGAAAATAAACAAAATCGTAAGCGAAATTTTCAAAGTCAATGCTATACCTAATTACTGCAACAGCGCTCTTACGTAATTGTTGAACTTGCACTTTAAATTAACACAGAATGGAGATTCTTCATATTTAGCTTCAGTATCACTTCAACACGATTGCTTGATAGTTTCAATAACGTCGAATAACTATGGGTAGCTCGGCCATCAATATCTTCTTTAGAATTACTTGCGGACTAACCCTTCAGGGTCTTTGTGGTCCTTGTGGAAATATAATTTGTAGGACTTACATGGACTTCGTCCAGCAGCACGCTCTTCTACGTCACGGTCGCCATGTAATGTGTCGTCGCTACGTCGTGATGGGGATGATCCACTTATCCATAATAATAAGACGAGTGTTCGGTGTGGTATCAACATATTTATTAATTACTCTACAGCTTATATACTAACTAATACGTGCTAAGGAGTGAGATGCCTTCGGTATCCATGTAGTAAGGTATCACGTATGTGGACGTGACTTACCTTACCACAAGATCGTCACTCCATCTAGCCGGAGGGAGATTATAAGTATTGCTTATAAAATGTTTTTTCCAGTAAATTTATTATTATTATATTTGCTATGATGGTGTGACACGACCGAAGAGAGGTTGATCGTAAAACCAACGACGTAGTGTGCTTTCCGAGGCACGGGGGTACGGGTAAAACCTGATTTACAAGATCAATCCTGGTTCCTTACACTCCTGGGATTTTCGGGCGGGGCAGCTAACGGCATCTCAGCAGGCCTTCAGGGTGAGGATGACAGACTTAATTGGTATTTTGTTCTTTTGTGCCCATCAACCTCATATTTGGATCTCACGGCCGCTTACCATCAGGCGGAGTGAGGTCATCAATCATTGATTGTCCTCAATATAAAAAAAAAACTTGTCTTCTTTATGCTCTTTTGAAAAGTTTGACTATTGCAGATTGCATAGGTAGTTTACTACAGTATCGACGATATAGGCGCGTGTAAGTTTATATGCCAAAAGACCTTATACGCGTAAAAAATACGCTAATCTGAAATCACTCTAACTTACCTTCATAATGCGATTAAGAGATTTAAGCTTACTTTTACTTTAATTTGCTTTCGGTTGAATCGTGAATTGAATAACTTTTTTTTGAATAGCCAGAGATTAGGCCGTAATATCACCTGGTGGTAAGTGCAGACGTGGCCGAAGGTGCATTATCTGTCTAGTAACAGTCAAGTAATCAGATATGCATATCTAATTTTATATCTTACTTAAATAGTTATCTATCCCTACTATTTATACAAGTAGATAGATAATTATGTTAAAAATAGCTGTTACTGTTGTAGCATTTTTAATTATTTAATAATTTTCACCCCCCCTTTTAACATCCCATAACCCCCTTGTTTCATTATAAAGTAGCCTATGTTCTTTCTCCGGGTCTAGACCATCTGTATACCAAATTTCATTCAAATCCGTTCAGTAGTTTTAGCGTGAAGAATTAACAGACAGACAGACAGTTACTTTCGCATTTATAATTTTAGTTAGGGTTATGCACTCATAATTTTTATTTTAGTTTTAATGCCATAGAAAATCTTGAAACAAAGTAATTTCTTGAAACATCGTATTCCCAGGGCAAGTGTTCCGAACGGCAAATATATCCGCTGCGCGTAAAGTTGGCTACAGACAGACGGACTGATTTAGGTGGTAACAGGTGCTGGAGCGTCTGTTTCGATGGGATGGAATGAAAGGGAGACGAGGAATGTAAGGCAATTTGTTGGAGAAAGATAACTTATGCGAGGATTGGGGAAGTAAGAAAGGTAAGAGAAATCTAAGTATTAATATTGAAGTGACCCGCCCCCACTTCGGTTTGGGACCTAATTTAAATCGCCTTCAATAGATGGCGCTGGGAGTCGATTATATCGGGTATGTATATCGATTTTTCAATTTTCCTATAGGCTTGACTTTGACTAAGCGAGTAACTTTTTTATAGTTTCAATTAGATGAAATGATAACATAGGACTAGTGTGATGGTGTATTTGGTATTGATCCTCTCTAGCATAGTGAGTTCGATTGTTACCGTGACCTGACCTAATATCCCGGCTAAGAGCAGATTAAAAAGTAAGTTTAATAGCCATCGGCAAGCATTTCAAATTTGTCACTCGCATAATATAATGAAGTATCTTTAAAAAATTACCCGGAAAACGACATAGTGCGCTGTCAACCTTTTACCCCCGTTCCCCCCGATTAGGCCCCCACTAACTCGACATGGACGAAACACAGCGCAGGCGCCAGTCTTCTGTGAGGCCGTGGTATCACTTCGGTCGGCACATTCATGTCGAAGCGTGAATCTTCTACGGTGTAAACCGGTGCGGTATGAACTATTTTACAGTGACAGATATAAACTCAACGCCCTGACCTAGTTTAGAAACTTTACCTCTAATATCGCCGCACTTGCGAATGTTAAGCAGTTGAACCCGGCCTCCGTGTACACAAGTCGTGTACAGCTGGGTCACTGACCTAGGTCACACAATATGCCATTCATATTATTATTTAAAAAAAGGATGATTTCGAAACCACAACATTTGTCTGTTTCATAATGATGAAACAGACAAATGACACACAAATTAATCACAAAACAAGAAAAATATAAATAAACAAAGGACAACTTAAATGTGATTTCAGTCATATAACATTATTTTATGAAAATAAAAGTGAAAAATTACTTAAATGAAAAATGGATTTATCCAGAGATAATAATTACACATCTTTATAAAAAATGCTATATTAGTAAATACCTTTCTCTTGTTTTGATTATGTCCACTCTTTATCATTTAATTAAAGCGTCACCTAAGGTCCAGCCTGAAAACCAGCGCTGCAGCAGCTCGTTCGCGGCGTTCTCCTCATTTGCCTTGTACGACATAAACAAAAATAATCACTTTCTATAGCGCCATTTTGAATTTAAACTCATTACAAATGGCTCCCACCAGCTCCAAAGATTAAGTGACACGTCCATTGGCTCTGCCATCAATTACCACCTTTCAGTAGGGGATGTTGACCCCGACCTCTTGCCCTGTTGACTTGAAGAAGTAACATTTTTCATACGTCCCAGCGTTTTTGCCGCGCGCGCGCAGACGGCAGATAAATTGCACAGTTCGAAAGAGCTCTTCTGTGCTCGTTAGTCCTTGCATTGTGAAATGTGCGCTTTCTTATTGTCTTCCATTTGTTAGATTTCAATTGGTGAGCAGTTTAAGATTGAGCGCCAATTTTCTTAGCTCGCTTTTATCTTTTTATTCTTTAAACGGGCTTTTTTTTAGGTGGCATAGGAACAGATCACCTGATGGTAAGCGCCACCAGCGGAAGCATAAGTGCGCTGCCAGCATTTTAACGCCCTTTCCCACTGATTGGACCTCCGGTGCCCTTACTTAGGTACTCGAGGAATCACAACGCAGAATTCATGGTAGTCTTGGGTGAGGCCTTGGTATTATAGCATATTATGGTATAAGTAATATGGTATTCTATTTGTGGTTTCTCTGTTGTCTGATATATGTAACACTTAACACAGCATAAGTGCTTAAGCTACTTTTTACGGAGTCAGGATAATGTATGAGTTGTTGTGTGAAGTGTGTGTATTATTATTATCAGCAAACTTCAAACCAAATTTTATTAAAATCTCCCTGGTCGTTTAACTGTAAAGGAGTAACAAACATACATACTCACACACTCATAAATTTTCGTATTTATGATACTAACATAAAACAATATCTACGCCTGTTAACAGAGTTCTAAAATATTCATTTTCAAAATAACGCTAACAAAACAAGAAAAATAAAGCGTGTAAAATACTGCTAACATCGGGCCTTTATCTGCACAAAATAAAGAAAAACTACAATCAGTTAAGACATTTCTGCCGCCCCTTTATTTTTATCACCGAAGTTTTAGTCTGCAGCATCCTTTATAGCCGATTTGAAGGATGACTTTTCTAAATGTCTCCTCAAGTGTTTGAGTAACAACTGCTGGACCGAAGAATAAGCGCTTGTAAGTAGGTTAAAATTCTTCTCAAGTTTAGGTTTTATTTAGCAGCTAGTTGAAAATTTCAATTGAAACCGGGTATAGTCCGAGGCAAGAAAGTATAGTTATGACCTTGAGTGCGCAGAAACCAATTTGATAGAAAGTCTTCTTTTTTACAAGTGCGCAAAATACGGTCATCGCTATACTTTCGTACCTCCAGCTATTAGTTGCCACCTTTTGTCATCCCACTAATCCCATCCCACTTCCCACTATAGAGGTACTATAAACGTGAAAGTTTGTAAGTATGGATGGGTGGATGTTTGCTCCTGTTTCACGCAAAATCTACCGAATGGATTTTAATTAAACTTTACAATAATATAGCTTATATAGCAGAATAACACATAGGCTACAATTAATAAAAATATATGTGTGTTGACTGTCCAAAATATGCAAATAACTCCACGCGTACGAAGTCACGGGCGGCCGTAAGTTAGTCATTTATAGAAGTACCTACGGGCGCCTACGTTGTACGCAATAAACCTGTAAGATCTGGTTTTAAGTTTTTACACCTTTGTTTTGTGTGCAAAAAAATGTATTCAATCATTTATTCAGTACCTACATGAGAACAATAAATTCACAAAAATAATAGCTCGTTCATAGAAATTACTGTCCGTGTAATATTGTTGATACAGCAAAAATAGCTTACGTCATGGCATTTGGTTGGCTATGATTCTTATTTTATTAGGATAGTCCCGTTTTTACGAAGTTCGAGATTTTTTTAATAGGTAGAACAAGTGGCTTCTTTTTAAAAAAAAAATTACGTTTTGATTACATATCGGTCGGTCAGTTTTGTCAACTTGTCCTTTGCCCTGTTAAACTGGAGCTCAGAACTCTAGTAATGCTAAAAATGTAGGCTTCTTCCATTCATAGATTCAAGGTTTTTTATCATTACCAGGACTGCCTGGTAATGACTGCCTGATAAATCAGTAGCCGGGAGCAAGAGACAACGGGTTCTAAGTATGCTTGCCTTACTTACGAGTCCCTTTAAAACACATTTTGTACAACGACTCTCGGTTCGACGGCAGACATTTCGGTCCTATTGCCACTTCAGCAGCTGTATAAAAAATGTTCGTCTTTTGACACCTTTGACTTTTATGCTGGTAACTCTGGTAAGTTTAATCAGTCCTAGAACCAACAAATAAAGGGTGCACAAAGTGACAATGCAAAAAGAAAATGCACTAGTGTGCATTCTTAGCCAATTGCTCGCCATATCCGAAATCGGGGAACATTTTGGTGGCCCAAAAGCCATGGGCAACCTACTTGTTCTGCCCAGAAAAACTCTCTGCGGCGATAATGACAGTGCAGGGGCACCGATTTGCCGCTTGTGGGGAACTGGCGCTTTTTGTTCTCATTAATTAACCTGTGTTGCGTGCAGGACTTGGCTCTTATTTATCCAAGGAGGCGAAAAACAGTCTGCGGATAATGTTGCAGTAAAGTATAAGCAAAAGGGCAAAGGCCCCATAGAAATCTAGTCATCGCTACTATGATGAGATTAGGCTTAATCACTACGCTTGCCTAATGCGAAATGGTGATCACGAACCCGAGCAAAAAAAAATCAGAACTTTTTTTTGCTCGACCCGGGATGGTCTAGCAGTAATGGTTTTGCTCCTAGTGATAAGACCACCTAAATTGACCATCATCATCAGCCCGGTAGTACCCACTGCTGAATATCCCTTCCCTTACGCCAATGTACCCGGTCCTGAGCTGCTTGGATCCATGTAGTCCCTCCGATTTAAGCGATGTCGTCGATCCATCTGGTCACCGGACGACCTGGACTTCGTCTACCATTTCTAGGGCACCATTTGGTCAATACCGCCTAAATTATTCAAGATTTTCTATCTATGAAAATGACGTCACTTCGGGTCTACAGTGATTTTTGACAGACAAATAAATTTTGCCGTAGAATTCAAAAAATAACCTGATATATTTTGACAGACGGAATAGTTCCCGTTTTGGGTGATATCCAAGAGTTTGTTTACTGCAAGATTTATTGGAGAAACGTCGCGCCATTGACACATGGGATTTGGCAGTTTAGCTCTAAAACTTTAGATCAATAAAACCATTCGATTACGATTTTTATACGACACGACGTAGGAAACTCCAAATATGTCGCACTGCGAGGCGGTGGTCTCAAGATTTGAGAACGACGAATTCGTAAGTGCTTAACTCGCCATGAGCTGACGATAGTCTCATCAATATTGTAGGTATAAAGTATCAGCCTATATACTGTCCCACTGCAGGGCAAAGGCCTCCATCATAGAAATCAAGTCATCACTACTATGATGGGATTAGGCTTAATCACTACGCTTGCCTAATGCGAAATGGTGATCACAAACACGAGCTATGTTCGAAAAATTCGAAACATACTTTTGCTCGACCCGGGAATCGAACCCGGGCCCCGAGATCACGGCCAGGTACTTAAACCACTAGACCAACGGGGCGTTTGTAGGTATACTACACAATATCCAGTGGAAACATTATTACAATATTGACCACTAGTTAAACGAATAATAATAAGTGCAATATTTACTTACTAGCGGCCGCCCGCGACTTCGTCCGCGTGGAAAAGTAACTTTTTACCCCCTTTTAACCCCTTACAACCCCCTTAATATTATGTGTGATAGCCTATAGTTCCTCGAAATGGTTAGGGTCTGGTTTTTTGTGTGATAAGTGGCTAATAAAAAAGGATAATAATATAATATAATATTTTCACTTAATCACATACCTACATTGATATAAGTCTGAGATAGGTAGCTCAAGCACATGTGTTATAGATATCAGAAACAACAGTGGGATTACAAATATATACATATAATACTTTTCTTTTGTAAATACATACTTATAATACATACAAAACTCCCAAACCAATACAAACAAACATGTTCATGCACACAAATGTTTGTACTGTACGGGGATCGAACCAAACCTTTGGCCCCGAAGCAGCATTTACTACCACTGAACCAACCGGGACGTCAAAGGATCACCTAATGTACTATTAAGTATTCTGTGCTAATAGTAAGAGATTGCCGCCGCCTACAGACACATGCAACCAATAAACCAACCAGTAGAGTAGTGACTACTGGTGTGTGATCAACGCTTCGGCATAAATAGGCCGGCTCGGCCGGAGTGGTACTCACAGAAGACCGGCGTGAAGCAGCGCCTGTGCTGGTTCGTCGAGTGAGTGAAGGTACCAGAGGCCAAAATGGGGGAAAGGGGGTTAAATATTGGCAGCGCACTTGTGACTATACTGGTGTTGCAAGTGTCTATGGGCGGCGGCAATGGCTTACCATCAGGTGATTCGTCTGCTCGCCTGCCACCTCTCAGATTAAAAAAAACATATATCGTTCTTGTTATCCTTTTCAGAAAGTCGTAGACTTGAAACATACAAACGTTGTACACAATTATTTCCTGTGAAGTTTATTTATAGAGTTCTAATCTAAAACCTAATTTACAAAGTCACTCCCAGGAGGCGAAATCTAGTAATGAATTATTGTTAAAACAATGACTGTACCGGTACAGTCGGAATTAAACAATTTGTACGGCGACCGAACTTCGCACAACGCGTCCCAATACGATTCTCCGGTTTCAATTTAAATACGTACCGTATGTTATATTAGGGATGTGCTATAATATCGATGTTTTCGCAAACTTAGTTTGTTAAATTAATTATCATATAAAAAGTACCTACAAGTTCTTTTCGAGAGGCTGAATGACGCTTCAAAGTAATTGAGAATATTATATGTTTTTATGTGATATGTAGCAGACGAGCAGACGGACCACCAGGTAATAAACGATTTCGACATTTATTGTTAGCGGTGAAGGATGGGTTATAGCAACAATTGGGTTATTTTTTCTCATTTTCCGCCTGTTTCCGGAATTTTTTTGATCAATTTCGAAATGTGGTTGAATAAATGTTGTTCAGAATGGTTGATAGAAAACGTGGTTAAAGGGGGTGTATGTTCACAGATATAGCCTGTATATTGACCCGACTCCGAACTAAGTAGCTTAAGAACTTGTGTTACAGATATCAAACAGATGCAAATATAATACTTAAATACATACATATGTACCTAACACCCAAACACTGAACAAACATAAGTGTTCTTTACACGAATGTTTGTCTAGGGTAGGGATTGAACCCACGCCCTTAGATATATGAGGCAGGATCACCTACTTAATGCGTCATCCTGCCATTCAAATCGGTCTGTTTATTTTATGACAAAATGGGGGACGGATTAATTATATCGATATTTTGCGGTGTCCACTTTTGATATGTCATTAACATCCATATACAGCCCAGAAAATATAGAGTGCGTTGAAACCACAATTGTTAATTTGCAACCATTTCCGGTCTGATGGCTGGGCTCCCTGCCCCACCGCCCCTTCGCCCTTCCGGTCTGACGGTTGGGCCTTCGGACCTACCACTGCTTGGGACTCCCGGGCCGACCGCTAGCCCTCCCGGCTCGCCACTTCGGAGCGGTTCTGGCCCCCCGGCTTCTGGTCTTTTGGATTCTAACTCTGCGGCATATGTCTCTCCAGAACGGGGCCCCCTGGCTTCGGGCCCTCTTGATACTTTGGCCCCTGGTCCATCGACTTTAAGCCCTGTAGGCCATCTAGGTTCTGGAGACTTGGACCTTCTTCGTTTTCAAGTCTCTAGCCCGCTATACTCGGGCCCTCTTCGCCCACCTTGCCCTTTAGAGTCTGTGTCTTCTAATATGGAAGACCCTCATAACACTAAGGACTCTTCTGCTCTCCCGGTCCTTTGGCCCTCTCGGCCCTTCTGGCCCTGTGGCCCCCCAGCCCTTCGGCTTTCTGGCCTACTTAATGAGTGGCCTTCTGAAATGAGTTGGCGAAGAGATTTTGTCGTCATTCCCGAGAGCCGCCTTCCGCGAGTAAAAATTAAAGGCGAACTCTCATTTTTGGTCACTCCCTTTCGACCCATCCTTTAGACCACACCTCGAAATTCCAAATTGTTGCGTCAGGTCGTCGAGAACCGTCTCCCAGAAGAATTCACAAGTGCCTGCGCTTCAAGAGAACTAATTAGAGGACATGCGATTGAGATGGCAAGCGCCAGCTGGACTTAGCTGCCTGTCGCTATTAATGGACGGTGTCAATCTTTTACGGACGTGGCAACGACATCCTGCTATCATTGCGACTTCGTGCCTGCGGCATATGGCATTGTGCCTGCGTGGACGCGTCCTTCAAGCGTAGCGGCAAATCCCCTATTGGAGATATTTTCCGGGGATGTTGGGCACACCATGGGCGGCCGACACACACAATTCGTGCCGTACCCTCATGTTTTGGAATACCAGCCGAAGCGACAGTGGCACAGCTTGCAGAAGTTTGCAGATCCTCAGACAGCCATCGTTTCGTAATCTTATGAGGAAGACTTGAATCAATTTGGGGGGAAGCTAGAAGAAGATGGAGCCTCAAGAGTCCCGACGTTCCTTTCGCAACCGATTGTAGATGGCGACCCCTCACGTGGTTATAGGTCACGTGGGCAAGTCACCTTTCGTATGTGTGACCTCCTACTTACCATTTCGCCTCCCCTTTCGTAGCTGGTTGTGACCGTCACCTCCTACCTTCTGGTGTTGCCACACCGGGGGGACCATGTTGGCGACGGCCACAACCGTACTCTTTTGTATATATAGTTTATGGTTTGTTATTGCTTTATGTTTTTATAGTTTGATTTATGTCGTGAAAATAAGTGATTGTGTAAATGTTATTAAATGGTGTACCTTTTATATAGTTATTTTTATTACATTTTGATTATGTCGTGAAAATAAGTGATTGTGTAAATGTTATTAAATGGTGTACCTTTTATATAGTTATTTTTATTACTTCTAGGGACTCTAAGGCTATTTCCAACAGATACCTTGACTACAAATGATTTTTTTTTTAATAATATGAAAAATATAATATGGTCTCTACATCATCTAGAAAAAAAAATGTATTGCCTTTTTTCGTCATTACTTCAACTCAGCAATAGTGTGTGAATTTTGGTTATCGAATACGCACGGTGAGTCGTCTGCACACTTATCCGCTATGATAAAAACAAAAAATAAAGCCATTTTCATCAACATAACTCTCAAAATGAGACGGTAAAAGATTGAAGTTAAAATCCCTACCCTAATTACATTACATTAGGCGTAGATAATATCTCTCTTTAATTTGAAAAAGTAAACTTTTTAACTTTCCCTGTAACCCGAGATCTGCGATGAAAACAAAGGGCGTCTGGTAGTAGGGCTTAATCAGGGCTCTTGGATACTGGGACACTGGAAAAAGCATTTGGTTCCGTCAGATTTAACCCTGTGCCTTGTGGCGTTAAGAACATTATAGGTGGGTCTGTCATTGTATGTAGGCAAAATTGGCTTTTGTTTTTTTTACTCGAGGTAACAAATGAGCAAACGGTGACTTGTAGTAAATTAATCACCGCCGCTTATGACTATCTGCGAGATTAAAAAAGTAACTGATGCGTAGTACGCTCTTCACCACCAGAATTGTCTTCTGGTATTCATAAAATCACAACGCAGGCGCTGCCATATTTTGGACAATCCACATAACATATTTTTATAAATTGTAGCCTATGTGTTATTCTGATGTAGTAGCTTATACATATATTAGAATAAAGTTTCATTAAAAACCATTTGGTAGCTTTTGCGTGACAGAGGAGCATACATCCATCCATCCATCAATACTTACAAACTTTCCCGTTTATAATATAAGTGGGATGGGATTGCCCCAGAGAGTTCCAGTAAAACCGGATCCCAACTCGAACAAAGATGTTAGATATCGAGTATTAATTAATTTGGCCCGACTTTGCTCCTCGTCCGCGCCGTAACAAACCTTCAAAACGACACCCGAAAGATAGGATTTTAGAATTTCAGGTTACAAATAAATGCACTATACAAATAATTGATATACTTATAAATGGGACTATGCGTGGCAATCTATTTACTTTCTGATTCAACGGTTTCTATTGTCTGATATCTGTAACTCAAGTGCTTAAGCTGACTTAGTATTGAATCAACTAAACTAAACTAAACCATCTTGGCGTTATCCTTATCTGTACAAATCTCTCGATAAATTTTCTTACACGGTTTAAAAGTACAAAGCCCCTTTATTCCATGTTTAATGCAACACAAAAGTCCAAGACCGTACCGTTAGGGGGTTCCCCTCTTTAAATCATGTCGAACTGCATAGAAACAACTTTAGGGACTCATTAATTTTCAAAAGCCCCGGAAAACTTACCAAAAGCTTGTAAGAGTTAAGAGTGACAGCTCGTCCCTTCCAATTTTCGGTGCCCTTAGTTTTTGCTTGAAATTTTACCGTCTTTCTTAATAGGGTATATTACTGTCGTTGAAATATCGACATCCGATACCTAGACTCAATAATTTACTGTATAAGTAAAAGTTTGAATACAAGAAAGTTATAGAGCAACAAACTTTTGATATAGGTACTGTTGCAATGAGGCGGAGGCGGTATTGGTTTGAAATATCTTTTATTGATTTTCTGAAATTAATAGGTTAGTCCATTTTCTAACTACCACAATCTGGGAGGATACTTCCTCCAAGGCCCTACTCTAACGTGAGGTCTGGACCCTCCTTACTTTAGTTTTTCGCGATATCGTAACTCAGATCCGAATGCGCTCCCGAGAGCGTGTCTGTTTATTTTTCAATGCATTCCCATTATAAAATCATCAAAGGAGTTTACCATCGTCACAGTAATTTTGTACGGCGCTTGTAGGAAGCACTAGACTAGTGTCGTCATTAATAGCGTATCGTTATCCTTTTCTGGTTGGGAACTTTGCAACTCTATTATCTTTGGAACTATGATGATAGATCAAAAACTTTATAATAATAAATAAAAAAAGTCGTAAAATACCCTATTACAAAAAAAAAGCGCTTTTGCATTTTTTACCTGATTTACAAACACAGAGCTTTTCTGAGTATAAAAAATGTATACCGAAATAAGTATTATATACTTATTAATACTAAGTACGCCCCGTTGATCTATATGTTTAAGTCGATAAGTAAACCACTAGATCAACGGGCGGGCTGATGGCTGCGATCTCAGGCTCCAGGCACACTCCAGGGTTTGATACCCGGTTTTTTTTTTTATGTGATAGGTAGCAGACGAGCAGGCTGATCACCTGATGGTAAGCAATTGCCGCCGCCCATGGACACATGCAACAAGTGCGCTGCTAACCTTTTATCCCCTTCCCCCCCGATGGTCCTCCGGTACGCTCACTCACTCGGCGAAACACAGCACAGGAGCTGCTTCACACCGGTGTTTTCGGGACTAGCAAAAAAGGTATATTTTCGAATAAAGCTCGAGTTTGTGATGACCAATCCTCATAAGCCAAATCGTGGTGGTTAAGCCTAATGTCATAGTAGAGATACCTTGATACTCTATGATGGAGGTATTTGCCCTGCAGTGGGACAGTATGTAGGCTGTGATACTTTACTTTTTCGGAAGTTTTTAAGTTATCAACATAGGTATTTCTCTTCTTATGTTTTGTAATCGTGAAATATTTCGATAACATAAATAAAAACAGCCGTCATATCGATTGTCCCATCGGGCAGTCTAACTCACTTTCCCCTACCCTGCTCCCATCACTTCCAATGACCCAACAAAATTCAATCCAGCGAAAAATCAGATTTACCCTGCAAAAACATCAGCTACGCCAAGCATTTCATATTTAGCAATAACAAATACCAGTGGCCCTTTATTTACCCCACTAACCCTTGAGGCTCGCGGCATGGAGTTATTATTCACATTGAGCGGCTATTAAAGGGGTAGGGTTCATTAGGGCACGCCAGGCCGCGGGGACGTGCGGAGCATGAGGAGTACGGGCTATGGGGACAGACGAGAATAAAGTGTGTAAAAAAATAGGTGGCAGACGAGCAAACGGATCACCTGATGGTAAGCGATTACCGCCCTAGACATCTGCAACATCAGTGGTGTCACAAGTATGTCACTTACCTTTTAACCCCCCTTTCTCTGAATTGAACCGCTCTCGCTTACGCAGTGAAACACAGCGCATGCACTGCGTCACGCCGGTCTTCTGTGAGGCCGTGGTATCACTTCGGTCGAGCCGGCCCATTCATGCCAAAGCGTAGCTTACTAAATTTTTTGTTTTAAGATAGCTTCAATACCACGGCTCTGCTCGCGTAACATTCCGATCTACACAATTATAAAGAGCGCACGAGTGACTCTATTGGTGTTGCAGGTGTCTATGGGCGGCGGTAATCGCTTACCATCAGGTGATCCGTCTGGTCGTCTGCCACCTATCACGTAAAAAAATAATAGTACATAATCAAACGGTCCCTACAACAACCCCAAAATCGTCCATCCGAATAGAACACTCGTAAGTCGGTAAAATGACAAACGGGGTAAATTGGAAAAAATGACATGGGCCCCTATACGTCCAGTTGGCAACCGCCAAATAGATTACCAACTCTTTCTGTGAAACGGGTCTCTTCCGTGCTTCGTATGGAACGTTTCGTACCGTCGGAAATCATGTTTCTGCCGAGAAGTTTTAATTTAGTTTCGTACGGAGACGTGACCAGATTCTGTCGACTTTTTCTGGGACATATTTCTGTATTACTAGGAAGCTAAATAAAAAGGTACATACAGATGTAATAAAATTGGTTGGAAGTTTGTTGGGTTAGCTAAATATGAGAGACCAAAGTTTTATGTACCATTAACCATTGCGTTTAACTTTCGGCTTAATAAATGCAAAAATGAGAGGTGATAGGTACATTTTTTTAGTGGAACTGTTATTTTATCTAGATTAAAATCTGTCCCCATCACCAAGACTACCTCAACACCAAATAGTTCATCCCAAATCACGGATCACATCTATGTACACCGTAGTCGTTTTAATAGGTAACACGAATAAAGCCCCTTTCACTTGTTAGATTTATCAAAATAAGGAAAACAAAAATCTGCTGTTCCGTACAAAAAATAATATTCACCAGGCAGTTATACTAATCCAATAAGGCTAATTTGGAATTGTTCACATCAAAATAATGCGGTTAGGTATAGGAGAACATTAACAATTTTCATCCATAAACAATAATTCCATATGGTAATGAAACTAGCTTAACACAATGTACCTGCTTATACAGAAACCAAGTAAGTAAATACTAAGTAATTAATTAATTATTCAGTTGGAGTTAATAATTGAATCTCTCGTAACATCACTAATAATTTAATAATTAATCGTTATCGGTCGTAGTGGTATTTGAATTATCATACTAGCTTTCTCGGCGTCTTTGTTTGTGATACTTCAATTGAATCTCCCATCTTAGCGTATAATGCCCGGTTGCATCCATTAGAGCCATTGCATGCTTTAGAGCCTGGGGTAGGCTTAGACCATAATTCAGAATTTGCGAGTCTGCTAATTATATAGGTAGATAAATATCGTTTATTAGCCATAAAAACCTAGTACAGCAGCAGTAAACAAGTTTAACTACAATATTTAACGCGTCTGCTGCCTGATGGTTACACGTTTTAGAAACCTATCCGATGACGAATTTATAAGAATAACTGTATTGTTGTTTTTTGTCAGCACCAGGGGAATACGCCATTTTTTTATGAAATTGTAGTCTAAAAAACCATTTTTTTGTAAATTCTTTAACATCTAGAACGCGAACGTATAGATTGTTGTTTCTCAGAATCTACGTTATCTTCTATACTAAGTATTTTGTAAAGAGATCGCTTCTATTCACAATGACAAGGCGAACTTATATTATGTAACCCGAAAACATAAAACGCATGCGCGATATAATCAACACCCAGCGCCATCTATTGGCAAAGATACTACGGAACTAATAGCAAACTAATGCGCTCTCTCTATATCTTCAGTCTGGAATGAATTCACCTTCGGTGGGGTTACATGTAAATAAACAGTCACGGCCGTTTTAGTCACGTGACGATTGCATACAAACAACTTATATTTTGAGACAGATTTTGGATAAAACAATGCAATATTTTTATCACAAGTTACCTATTCTGCCGTCCTTAGCATAGTTGCAGTAAGTCGGCATTTTGACAAAAATGAGTTACATATACAGCCGTGATCACGATAACGAGATCTACATTTTCGTCTAATCCATGTGTTTGTATCATTTTTCAATCCAAATTTAGCATTTAGAAATTTGCAGTAAGTCAGGCATTTTTGTTACTTTACTTAGCATAATTACAGTGGGTACACTTACTGCAAACTTTTTATTCAGAGTCACTTAGCAAAACTACAGTAAGATATATATACTGTTTTCTTTCTTAGTAGGCTAACATATTTACTATATTAGTGGTCTAGTCTTAAAAACAGTATGATGCGTTACTGTACTTATGCTTAGTAGATCTCATAATCATTACCTTCAAGTTACATAACATAAAGACAGTAAGATGACGTGATACTGCATGTATGCTAAGTAATGATTGAAATGTAGGATCCAAATTATACTTACCATAAAAGCAGTATCATGTGATACTGCGTATAAGGCAGTATCAGTATTGAAATCTAACTTTAGTTCGAGTTCACCGTCAAAAGAAATGATAGCTATACTCTGAATCATAATCATGTTAAGTAAACTGACAGATGAAAATGACAAGTTTCTATGCATTTTGACATTTTGCATGTGTTCCGATTCTGTTCCGATCACAGAGTACATTGTATTATGTTCCGATCTTCGGCCACTCTCATCCAGCCTTCGAATGTTATCATCCCATCTTGTCGCAGGGCGTCCAACACTACGTTTACCGAGTCGCGGTCACCACTCAAGGACTTTATGGCTCTAACGGTTGTCAGTTCTGCGGCTAATGTGACCAGCCCACTGCCACTTTAGTTTGCTAATTCGGTGGGCTATGTCGGTGACTCTGGTTCTCTGTGGGATTACATCATTTCTGATGCGGTCCTTTAGAGATACTCCGAGCATAGCCCTTTCCATAGCTCTTTCAGCGACTTTGAACCGGTGGATTAGTCCAGCCGTGGGTGTCCACGTCTCGGCACCGTAAGTCATGACCGGGAGGACGCACTGGTCGAAGACTTTCGACTTAAGACTTTGAGGGATGGGTGACGGGAAGACTTGGCGAAGCCTACCAAATGCTGCCCAGACTAACTAAATTCTTCTGTTGGGTTCTCTCTCGAAGTTGTTTCTGCCTAATTGGAGCGTTTGTTCTAGATAGACATATTCCTGAACAACTTCGAGAGGTACTCCATTAACAGCGACCGGTCTCAGATCAACGAGCTCGTTGAACATGTCCTTGGTTTTATCCAAGTTCATCCGAAGACTGATGTGTTTGGAAGATTCAGCCAGGCTGCTCACCATCTCATGTAGGTCATGTAAGGTTTCCGCCAAGATGACGATGTCGTCTGCGAATCGTAGGAGTGATATGTACTCGCCATTAATATTGATTCCGCGCTCTTTTCAGTTTAGCGTTTCGAACATGTCCTGCAGCGCAGCGGAGATGGGTTTCGGAGATATAACATCTCCTTGTCTCACAGCACCTCGCAGCAGGACAGGCTCAGTTTGCCCATTTTGGAATTTTTCATTTACGAATTATTTAAACATCTAAAAATGGCATCCAACCGCTTTAATATAATTCGTGAAAGAGAAATTAAATTTTTACTACTATTTAATAAAATACTCTAATAAATAGTTAAATTTTATAAGGTTACTAAGCATAAAAACAGTAAAAACACACTTACTGTGTTTATGCTAAGTGATCTCTAGTCGAGATTTTTAAGTGATACTTAGTATAACAACAATAGTGAATTTATTTTATGTTTAAATTAATGGACATTACTTTTTTATACAGTAATACATAGGTGCTAACGCCCTCTTTCATTTAAAGTTACAATCACTGTGATCTGATAATAAACTAAGGAGTTATGGAAGATTTTCGCACCAAAACTTTAACCGCGTTTTTCTCGAAACCGTCGAGAGCGTACTTACTGCAACTATGCTAAGGACGGCAGTATTACAAATTGCTGCAAAAATGTATACAGATGACATACAGTAAATGTATAATTTTATTACAGTCAAATAGCTTTTTAAGCGTGCCATCCAGCCGAGTTAAAATATACTAACTTGTTGCTGTTGGGAGAGCGCCAGGAATCGATGGTGTGCGGTAGAACCCTCGAGAGATGAGTTGCATACTAGAGTGTAATGATTTTAATGAAGGAGGCTGCAAGGAAGACGAGATATACCTAGCTAAGTGATAAACAAGACCTTATAAATGAATGAATTTTCTTGGGTTACACACAAACAATACACCAATAATAGTGTTTAAGCCTAATCCCATTATAGTAGCCATGACTTGATTTTTATGATGGAGGCCTTTGCCCTGCAGTGGGACAGTATATAAGCTGATACTTTACTTCACTTACACACAAACATACAACATCTTCTATACTATTTATAAAGAGATAAAATAGTTAATAAACTGCTTGAAAAAAAATGTCCACGTTCAAGCGTCGCGCGTGTTCGCATCATTCGTGGAGGACAAAAAAAGGACTATAATGTAATTAGGCCTCGGGTATTTATATTTTTTTTTCTATATTTTCTTTTTATCGGATTGAATCTAATACCTCTAGGATAGATCCTTAGAGGCCTAGAGGCCTATGCAGTAACTTGTTGCTATTGGCTCGGAGCCACGGTCCGGATTAATGCGGTAGCAGGCGTGTGGTCTCGTCGTTAAATCTAGTTCTCGACTATAGATTACATGTAGCACAAGCATGGCACGAAAAACGATAGACAAAATTATGCTTTAAAGTTTATCATAAGTATATTCATTCATTTGATAGTTTTGGCCTGGACTGTGATGGTGACTGTATGACTAGAGGTTCAGTTGTTTAGGCGACGACTAGATGAAACTAGTGCCACCACTTTATATGTATGGTTTGTGGCGAATATAAGACTAAAAAACGTCATAACGCCCGCTAAAACTCAGGCCATCAGATGGTTTCAAGTTATCAAGCTATAGCAGCACAGATGAGGTATAGAACGCAGCCTGAATACGAAACGGGATTAAAGTATCAAGATCCAGAGATCCAACTTATGAAGTTGTTTTCTGTACTTATAGCTTGTATCTAGGGTATACAGGATCCTATCTGGTCGCAAAATAATTAGAACCAAAACGCAAGCTAAAAACAATGCGAGCTACAGGATATGCACAGCACACATACATATTTTATTAAGTACTTTTCCTTTGTCTAGTGTTTTGTATTTTCTTATGTTTGTGTCAGTTGTCTGTAGCATATGTGCTATGTGTTTATGATTTATTACTTATTTATTTTGGTTTGTATGTATATATTTATGTATATTAATAAGTAAGTATGCCTTATCTTTTGTCTCGCCTTGTCTGTCATGTATATTTAAGTATCTGTACTTCTTAATTTCATTCAGTAATCTCTTTGCACTGCCTTACGCCCATTGTCAACACGCTGTTTTCTCTCCTCTACCTAAAGGTTGTCAGGAAGAAATCGCTACAAGCGATAAGACCACCTTGTTTATAGCTGTTGTTTCATTCATTGATTCTATTTCTGTGCAATAAAGAATATCTATCTATCTAATGTGTTGCGGTGTCCATGTATGTATTTTCTTTCTATCTTACATACGACCTTTGGCGTATGAGGAAAGGTCACTACCAAATGCGCCATCGGGCCAGTCAAATATTATTCAGAATGGATGGTAGAACACATGGTTAACGGGATGTAAATGTTCACAGATACAGCCTGTATACACACACAGGTGGTAAGTATTCTGGCAGTTCACGAGCTCTCAGCAAACTAGTTGCAAGTTCCAAGTTGCGCTGTTAGTGGCCACTGCAAATGCGCTGCCTGGCTTTAATAGCCTAGTACTACCTACAGACTACTACTGACATTACGTTCGTATACCTACTTAGTGTGTCCATAATATATACAGTATGAGTCTTTATAAAGTGCACATAATGGAACCAGGGATACTGTGCTCGATATTATCGACGAGAAAAATAAAAATATATAAAAACATAATCTTTATTGTTATACAATTTGAAAGATTTTAGCCTTCTTGTTCCCAAATCAATATAGCAAACTAGGCAAACGATCAATTTCAATAAAAAAAACTTACTACTGATTAGAAATCACCGAGATATCACTGGAAGGATGAGGTCGAAAAAGACTTGCGCGGACTCTCGGCAGATGACTGGCAGGAGGTGGCACAGGATCGACCAAGATGGAGGCTCTTATTATCGGAGGCCAAGACTCACTATGGGTCGGTGCGCCAACCTAGTTAGTTAGTTTGATTAGAAATATTAGGGCGTTCTATCTAAGTCAAAAATTAGGACAAAATATTCTCGACCGACGAAAGAAATATTTTTTTTAATTTGTTATAAGTTCCATTTTTTTACTACTTTTTCTGTCGATAAAATGAATAATAGTGTCCCTGAATTAAATATGTGCACTTTATAAAGACTCACATTGTATTGTCTAATAACAAAGTGTTAAAAGTAAGACCTGTTTTTGAAACAGTAGATGCTGAACATCTACTGGTATACTATTTCACTTCATTAAAACCCCGAGCACTTCCCAATAACGACTGGCAATGACGGTCGTCTGCCGTCCAAATATTAATTAGCCTCTTTGTCTTGTATTGGTATTTAATATTCTGCAGTCTTGGAACTTTTGTATTGGTATAGTGTAAAGGTGCCAGTAGTTCTGTTTATGTACAGACAGTCACATACCAGGTTACCACAATTTGTCACATTTCCTCAATTGATATTTAACCTAATGTGTTTGTCAGTAATATGAGAGTTGTTTGAAGAAATTTGTCAATTTTATATATTTTATGTGTGGCTGTACGTACTTAGAAAGTGAAAGCAAAAAGAAACTTTTATTATCTTGTCGCGAGGTTGCATAAGTTTATAATTACAATACTAGTGCGAAAAGTTTTAATAGTCATACGATTGTGCAATGAGGTTTAAAATTGTTAATTTAAATGGCCGAGGAAAATCTCGTTTTCTTTCTTTTAGAGCATATAAATAAATTGGTCAAGTATTGCCAAAGAATACTTTATAGGTATCCATCCATCTATCTTATCCTACGGCAATTCTTTATACTGTAGTACTTACTAGTAATAATCACCGTTGTTTTGCTCATTTTCTGTTTTCAATGCGCTGATTGAAATGTGTACAATGGGAGCTGAAATTGAAAGCATTGTTTCCTAGCACAGGAATTTGGGTTTTAATTACACAGTAATATTGTGAGCTTTTGAATGTTTTTATTTGTTTTTTTAGTGTTCTATACAATACAGGGCAAAAAGCATACAGGGCTTGTAACCTATCTGTGAACAATTAGGTACAGTCGAGTTCAAAAATATGTATACACTTTAGGACCGTATGTAATGTGTATATGAAAACGACTTCAACTTTCTTATAAATATGTATTGTGACAAGGTCCTAAAGTGTATACATTTTTTTTGAACTCGACTGTACACCCTTTAACCACTGGTTCTACCAACCATTCTGAACAAAACTTGTTTAACGATTTTTGAACTTCATAGAAAAAGTCCGCGACCGTGACTCGGTAAGCGTACTGTTGGACGCCCTGCGAAAAGATGGGATGATGACATTCGAAGGCTGACTGGTGTTGTTTGGATAAAAGTGGCCAAAAATCGGGAGTAGTGGTGTGCATTAGGGGAGACCTATGTCCAGCAGTGGACGAGTGTGGGTTGCTGATGATGATTTTGTAAGTGACGTCACGACACGTGATGCCTGCAGCCTCAAAGACCTTAATAAAATTGCAATAATACATCATAGCTGAGGGATCAGAGAGGTCGATTAATAAACGATCGAATAGCAAATGAATAGCGGCCGTGATTTCAAATTAGCTTTATTGTTACCGACAAAACTTAGGGTTCGGCAGCTAAAAAAAAGAAGAAAAAAAGCCTTAGAGTATTTTCAAGATTAGGGGCTCTAATTTTTACTAGTGGCAAACACAGATGCTTTACTAGTGGCAAACACAGATGCTCTCTCTATTCCCTTACCCTCTTGATTCAATGGGACACCAGTGTGATACGACCGAAGAGAGATCGGGCGCAGGACCAACGAGTTAACGTGTTTTCCAAGGCACGGGGGTGCTAGACCGCCAACTTCCAAACTTCGGGCTGACAATGAGTATTTATTAACAGAACCATCAGCTCATCAGAACGCTGTCCATCAGGTGATTTGTCTGCTCGTCTGCCACCTATCACATAAAAAAATAATTAAAAACAAACAGAAAACTCAGGTACAAATTAACCCCAGGGATCGAACCAGGCACCCCAAGCGCAGCCGTCGCTTTATCGTCAAAAGCCTCATACGAGGCAAAAATAATTGATTTTCTATTGTGTCTGCTTTCTGGCCCTTACGACGTAAAAGTGCGACCCACTAACAAATGCGCCACCGAGGCAGTCACACTCGGCTTCGACATATTATACAGAATCCACCAAACACTTCATATTAGTGCTTAGCGACTCCAAACTTTCATGTAAGTAGAATTAGCTGTTTATCGGGTGCGGGTTGATTTCCCATCGGCCCACCAGCGCGGTTTTATTGTCATACTCGACAAACGAGGTTTTTATGCCGCACTCTTGTAACTAGTTTCTTTGTACAGTTTTGATTGTGTTGGAACGGGGAGTTAATAATTTCATAGGTGGTATGAAAGCTAGCTCAATGCATTATAATGAGATACTTTCATATAAAGTCAGGTCTTGTGAGAAAAATGTAAGACACAAATTAGTTCAGTGAAGTGGTACTTAACTAAAACAAAACTAAACGAGTGTCTTTTTATATTCTGCATCACGTGATAGGATAGTTTTATTCTAAAAAAATGCCAAGAAATGCTTGAATATTTTTTAATTTCTAATAATAAATTTACTATTCACACTCACAACGAGAAACTTAATATTTTGTACTTAATTGTTACTATCTGCAATCATAAAAACCGTGAATTTATTAACTTTTGTAAATTTGAATGAAAGTGCTTAAGAACTACAAAAAATTATATAATATAATAATATATATAATATAATATTTCACTACATCACATACATTGATCTGACTTTTTATTGAAAAAATGTGACTAATTCCTTCACACTATCACTAGCAATAGTCTATAGCCACTTGAGTGAGCATATTCCTACTATGTGCTATCTATTATCTGCAGACGCATCTCGTAGCACATTTAATATTCCGTAGTATGTACGTGCTACGACGTAGCAGATTTCGTAGCACATATACGCTACGACTATCGCGTCTTTGAAAACATAGTAGAATAATAAACTAAAAATTGTGTTTAACATCTTAACATAAAATATATTATTATTCAATTTTTACTCACAACTTATCAGTATTTTCGCAAAGTATTTTCGTGCTCAATATGAAGAATCTCATATATTTTTTTATATTATCTTCTCTAGCGGCTGACTTCAACACTTGGAGAAATTGGCCCCTAATATCCGAATTGACGGCATTACTTTCCTTTTTGGCCAATTATAATACAACAACGACTTAATTAGCTTTTTACACTCCGGAGAGCCACGCTTCGGCACAAAATTCCGTGTCGACCGGAGTGATTCCCAAGCCCTCACAGAAGACCGGCGTGAAGTAGCGCCTGTGCTGCGTTTAATTGACTGAGAGTAGCGGAAGAAATCATAATTAAATACCTTTACAAGTACTAAGCCGACTAGCTTAGGCAACTATGATTTAATCCCTCCACCATTTAACCTAATCGCTTATAATGATTGCAATCCGATTAAGCCTAATGGTATTGCAAGGTATGTGTGTGATTTAGTGTCGCTTTTAACGCGACGTTAATTTCTAAGCACATTATAAGGCTGCTTTTTCACCAGAGATGTGCTATGCAGCTACGCTTCGAAAACATGTGACCATTTCCACCAGTACGAAGATGCGCCGCCACACTTACAGCAGTAAGTATGCTCGTACTTACTGATTGACGTGTCGGCTGCGTTACAGCAGCTGTGATCACAAGCGGACATAACGATTGTGTTTAAAAAATAACGATAGTAGTAACAGGTCAGTGACTTGGTCAAATTCTCAGCCAAACTGCAAAAAAACATAATAGGTTTAGCTAAAATAGCTGGAGAGAATCAATTCATCAAAATATTTTCTAGCGATTTCTTATGCTTAGACTGGAGTTTGTAGTGTAAAGTCTGCACTAACTTCAAGGTTATTTTAGACACTGTTACTGAATTAAACCTCGTTGGTCTAGTGGTTTAAGTACCGGGCCGTGATCTCGGGGTCCCGGGTTCGATTCTCGGGTCGAGCAAAAGTATGTTTCGAATTTTTCGAACATAACTCCGGGTTTGTGATCACCAATCCGCTTTCGGCAAGGGTGGTGATTAAGCCTAATTCCATCATAGTAGGAATGACTTGATTTCTATGATGGGCCTTTTCCCCTGCAGTGGAACAGTAGGTATACTTTGCTTTTTTTACTGAGTTACGATTTTCCGATCACCCGTTATAAAGTATCGATTAGAGAGCTCTTGTGTCGCGTCATCGGTACTCGCTGTAATCCGGGCTGCACTTACCTGCATTCAGCCGCTAAGCTGCCTCCACTTGGGCCTGAGCCTTGGCATGCCTATGCGGGCTTAAGCGAAGTAGCTGAGAAAACCTGATAATAATGTACGGTCGTGGTCAAAAAGTGTTTACCACCTTAAGGATCATAATCGCACGTACACATGTAGGTCATAAGTTCTAATTGTCTATTTCATAATATTAATCATAGATATGGTGTCTTTTTTAATGATATGACAGCTGACAGCCAGCGCCCTCAGTCAATGACAAATTTCATGTCATTTCAAAGAAATTGGGTTATTTATGGCTGCTTCTGTGTTGTATGCTCTTTATGTGTCAATTTTTATATTTACTTTAATTTTTATATTTACTTGGATCTAAGTCTGTATGTTTTGCTTTTTAAAAAATATCGTATTTTCACCACAATCAGTGTAAATAGGTTGGCAGCGCTAGTTTAATTCGTGTAGCCCCTTAAAAAGGTAATATGTAACTTGATACGGCATTTTTGACTTTAGTGCAAAAAGTGTGATATAGAATCAAATTTCAAAACTGGTAAACACTTTTTGACCTCGACTGTACATATGACAAATCTGAATTATGACCCACTTTGCCGATCTTTTCCTCTGTACTTATAAATGTAGTAAGCAAGCTAGTTACTGATTCATACAAACAAACATGGCTTGAGAACCGGGCTGACCGTGGAGTCTACCTGTAGATTCTGTAAGGCAGAGGACGAGACACCCATGCACAATCTCTGTCATTGCGATGCCGGGTACCCAAGAAGCCGCACCCTGGGCAGCTATCTTATCAGCCCGGAGGATGTTAAGGCTATCGCTCCTAAGGCTATCACACGGTTCATGACGATCGTGGGCCTGGAAGACGATCTCTAGAGGGAGCGGAGGATACAATAGATCCATTCGGTCGCAGTGTCCTCTCGGAAACGAACACTCCCGGACTTACAAATAATATAACTGTGGGAGAGCCACGCTTCGGCATGAATGGGCGCTCGAACGGAGTGATACCACTGCCTCACAGAAAACCGGCGTGAACCAGCCCCTGTGCTGGGTTTCGCCGAGTGAGTGAGGGTACCGGAGGCCCACCCGTGGGGGAAGGGGATAAAAGGTTGGCAGCGCACTTGTAACTCTACTGGTGTTGCAGGTGTTTATGAGCGGCGGCATTGCTTACCATCAGGTGATCCGCCTGCTCGTCTGCTACCTATAACATAAAAAAAAATGCTAGTAACTAAATAACTGTATTTTCTCTATTTAGCCTTTATCATCCCCTGCCTGAAAAAGTTATTATTTAATATTATTATTTCTATCTTTTTCTAATGAATAAAGCGTTATCTGGTTTCTTCTTGCAATTTCGTCTTTTCGGATTACATTAAAAGCATGTGGTGGTTTATAGAAATTATCCATGTATTATTGTTGGGTGATATACAATATGTATTTAGGTATTACAGTTTGTGATCCTCTGTTGTATCTGTGAAACATATAAGTTCTTAAGCTACTTAGTATAGTCAGTTCAATGTATGAGATGTTATGTGAATTTATTATTATTATTTATTGTCTCTTTATAAATGGTATAGATAAATAAATAGTACAGATTAACACCTAATGCTGTTTCAGCTACAAGGCGAACTCAACAACGTGTTAACTACCTGGAGGCAGTTAAGCTAACATTGCCGAACACTTAGACACTAACACTTAGGCCGGACTTAACACGTCTGCCGCGCTAATCCAGCCTGCACCTAGCCACCGGTGACTGAATATATGCTTAATCTTCTAACATTCCACGGCAGTGCGCCTTAATTTATTTATTTAATATAGGTTTTTTAATTAAGGCGGTTCAATGGCCGTGGTAACTAGCGTACTCAACCTAAATCAATAATTGATAAATAGGTATGTTTTTTTATGAGATAAGGGGCAGACGAACAGATGAATCACCTTTATGGTAAGCGATTACCGCCGCCCATGGACCCCCGCAACACCAGTAGCGTTACCATGAGTTGACATTGAAAACTGACATAACGTAAAATATTGCTCTGTCTCTTTCAAATGCATCACAATGAAAGAGGACAAAGCGATAGTTTTCGAAAGCGAGGATAGTATTTCAAACTCATGGTAGTGCTACAGAAGAATCGCAAGTGCGCTGCCGTAAACCTTTCAATGGACTTATAAATATGTTTCATTATTAACTTAATTGGTACGTGACCTTATGAAAAACTCTTAAGACAGTTTGCCAGTGCGGATACAAAAATCGTATTTTAAATTCAAATAAAATCTTCTTCGGCATTTGAAAAACAGCTACTTTAATAAAATTCAAAGTTCCAGTGAAAATCTCTAGGTGAATAAAAATCTCGTTACAATAATAAATGCAAGCAGAGTCAGTGAAGAAGCTAGTTGAAAATTTACATAACTAGCTCATCTGTGCCACAGTGTAAAGTTTACCAGAGATCTTAATTGGATATGCGCTTAAATAAACACTTGATCAACCTTGAGATCGGATTTCAAGTTATCTCGGCAGTTTTTAATTAATCGCAAAAAAAAGGTGGTGGCAATCTGGAATGTGAAAATCTAAATATTATGTTAATCCCTTTCATCTGATAACTATTATTTTGTGACAACGGCTATCTTTGACCCACGGCCATCAAACATAGCCAAAACATTCTCGGACTAATTCAATTATCTAAAAAAATCTAAATCGGTTTATCCGTTCCGGAGCTACTATGCCACAGACGCACACAGACAGACAGACATGTGCAACTTATAATACCCGTCGATTTTACGTCGGTTTACAAATAGGTCAGTTTTAATTACGGGGCACTTCTACAATCCGTCTAGCTACGGAAAACATTTATACTGTGGCTAAGACTAAGTAATGTATTGCATCATTAGATACGTTTTGAGATGCTGGGAGCTGCTTAAGCGTATATCATTATGAATAGAAACTTAACTTAGTGTAATAAATGTTCTTTATCTTGTAATTAGGGAATGGGACGTGTATTCAGGTGGCTTGTAATGAAGCCGTCCCAACAAATGAGAATATACCTGTCGCATTCAAACAAAAGCGCTCACAGCGCGGGTAAAAGAGAGGAAAGCTCCGATTCGGTCGTGACGTCCGCTTCAAATTAGGCCATCAGGTATTAATGATCTTTGTGTAATGTTAGTTGCGCAAGAGTATTACAGCAGCTGAATGAATATGTAAATAAATGGAAGGGTTAACCAAAACCTTTACCAGTTTGGCAGTATAGGTACTTGTGACTCCATAGGCGGCGACAATCGCTAACCATCAGGTGATCCGTCCGCTCGTCTGCATAATATCATAAAGAAGTATATTTTTCTCGAGTAAATTTAAATGGCGGTGGTTTTGCATTCCAACACCAGCAAGTAAATCAATTAGACGAAGTAGCATTTTTATATCTCCTAATGATTGCAGATAAAACCTTTTACTGCCGACTGCGAGATAAGGCAATGAAAACAGAGAAATCGTTATGCCCGTAATTATTTCTAAATTGAGTGTAACTTTTTATAGAGCACTGATTTTGTACCTGGTACTTATATTTTTTTATAATATGGCTTTAAGTGGGTTAAGTACGTGTGTTACAAATATCAGACAGCAGAAGAAACACAAATATAATATTTAAATACATTTTAAACACTTACAAAACTTTACTAGCCACATTCAGCTGGTCCCCCAAACTAAGATAGTTTCTAAGACCTCAGCAGTTGAAGTTCCTCAACAGTTTGTAAGAACCGGCTGCTACAGGATACTGTGGGATACGATTATTATAGACAGCCAGAGCATAATGCCGAAATTCCTCAATCTAGGCACAGCCGGCACAGCATAGACGTTATAAAGTAACATAACTAGATATTCGCCAAATATCTCGTAAAATTATCAAATCGATAACATCGCATAGAAACGTTTGTCTTTCATATGTTTTGATTTATTATATTTTGCCAACCTTTAATTTTATTCAATCAGGTTTAATTTATAATTTTTGATTTTTTGATTTATGATTAGTTACTTAGATATAAATAATATGAATGAATGTTTTGATATTATGTAATGATGATGATATGACCAATCGGTTGAAATAAATGAATTTTATTTTTTTATTTATTTTATTTACTTAACCCCCTTTCCCCTCAATTGGACCTCACTCACTCGACGAAACACAGCACAGGCGCTGCTTCACGCCGGTTTTATGATGCCGTGGTATCACTCCAGTCGAGCCGGCCCATTCATGCCGAAGCGTAGCTCTCCCACGATTTGCCACAAAAATTAAATCTCAAAGAATGACCGTCTTCATTCTAGTAAAAGCCTACCTGTAAAATGATGTAATTCAGTTCAAATGAGGCTTTAACTCATAACGACGTTTGTAAACAATGGAATACTTCAAATTCGTCACTTAAACATTCAGGTACTGGCCTTGAGTGCCTCCAAATGGCCTCTTGACCTCTCCTCTTGCTGGAAGGGCCGGATTTAAAGGTACGAAATAAACATAAAATAAATTATAACACAACGTTATCGGAAACAGAGCCCTTTTAAGTAAAACGAGGGCTTAAAAAGCTCTGTGTGTAAACACAGCCCGTAAGTCTACTGAAATCTAAACTATTTATAAAGAGATAACTTCTATAGACAACGACAAGGCTTATAGGTAAACCGAAAACACGAAACGCTTGCGCGATGTAATTTAGCACAGCGCCATCTAGGTATTGGTTCATTTCTGAATTACGGTCCCGAAGCGAAGTGAGGGCGGGCCACTAGTATAATATATAGAGGGTCGTCTTTCAACATTGTTCTACGACTTTCTAATATTCGACAAAAATATTTTGACTCTTCATACAAAATGATGAAGTCACACCTATTTAGTATGAAAAGTTGAATTTTTACTATGCGAATTTTCCAGAAGTCATAGAACAAATGTTGTTCAGAATGGTTTACAGAAGACGTGGTTAAAATTATCTAAATGTACATTTGTACAGTGTGTTTTTTAACCGTACTACACGCCATAAACTTGGGTTCCATCCATACCACTTGGATGGTTGGCAATCCTCCACCGTGCGCTTTACACGACATTTTCTGCCGCGCACCTCCTCATGGTGGAACTAACTTCCCGCAGCGGTATTTCCGAACCAGTACGACATCCAAATCTTCAAGAAACGAGCCTATACCTTCCTAAAGGGCCGGCAACGCATCCGCACTCCTTCTGGTGTAGCTGATGTCCATGGGCGGCGGTGTTCACTTACCATCAGGTGACCCGCTTGCTCGTTTGCCTTCCTATATATAATTAATATAATAATATTAATAAATATTATAAAAAAAAACTGTCACTGCCTCCAGTGACATCCAGCCGCAGGCCGAGATAACACTTTTTGACAGTTGTGAAACGAAACAACATTGTTTATAGTAGGAATAAGTATCATATATCTTAAGTAGAAATTATTTGTTTATGTGTGAACATATTTTACACGTTTGAATTCTTGGATTCTACACGTGAACACTAGTTCAGTTTTCATTAAACTGTTACGTCACACAGTTCACTAGCAAGGTGTCGTTCAACATAGCTCAGCGTGGTACTCCAACATAGTTGTCCACATTCAGAGGTCCAACATAGCTACGTCATATACCAGCTATGTAGTACTTGTAGATGTGTCTTAGCCGCGGAATGGGCGCCCATTCACCGCGGTATGCGAAACTGCGGACGGTAAGGAATGATGTCATAGATGTATCTATGTATCTTTGCTAGTATAGATTTGTACTGCAGAACGACATCAAGTACTTATGTACTACACACACAGCACATACATATACAGCATTATTGCTGTATGTGGTTCGGAAATGGGGGCAATGGCTTGATAAACCACGAGTTCAAACATCCAGGTTTACTAATTAACTAATTTGAATACTTACATTATACAAAAAATCTTAACATTGTAACACAAAAAACCTGTCTGTTCTAACCCCTTGATCCTATTTTATACATCTATATCTTCTATACTATTTATAAAGAGATAACTTCAATAGACAACGACAAGGCTTATAGGTAAACCGAAAACACGAAACGCTTGCGCGATGTAATTGGACACAGCGCCATCTATTGGTTCATATCTGAATTACGGTCCCGAAGCAAAGTGAGGACGGGCCACTAGTAAATTATAAACGCAAACGTTTGTGAGGATATTATGTAAGTATGTTGGGATGGTAAGGAAGAAAGGGGGTTAACGGTTGATGGCAATCGGTTACCATCACGTGATTCGTCTGCTCATCTGAAGTCATCTGCCAATTAACATAAAAAAACATCTCGTATTTGATAAGCCAATGAAAGATCTTTCAATTACAAAAACATCAAATTGGTTTGATATCTTAGCTGTGTTCAGAAACTAGTACCAAATTGCTGAAGAGGTCGTAACTTCTATAAAATTAATTATTAATTCTCAAAATGAAGATATACAAAGGAATACAACGGAGCAGAGAATTACAAAATAAACTCCCCTCTTCATTGTTACTAAGCAAAATTAACATAAATCTGTTATTAAAATTTGGGACCTACACTTAAATTTCCTAAATTTTAATAACAAAATGAACAATGAACTGTATTATCATATTTAATTTTAAGTTTAAGAAATCTTGACGTATTTTTATTGCAGAAATTAATTATATTAAGTCAAAAACAACATGATGTTGTGTCTCTCATCTTAGCGTTACGTTACGTTAATTGTGGGAGAGCCACGCTTTTGCATGAATGGGCCGGCTCGACCGGAGTGATACTACTGCCTCACAGAAAACCGGCGTGAAGCAGCGCCTGTGCTGTGTTTCACTTATCTGCAAGTGAACGCTATTCAAAATTTTAATTCCAAGGAATGCTCAACAAAATAACCTCAAACTTAAGAAACTGTTTCATCTCAAGAATCCACGAACTGCCCCACATTAGTTTTTCATAAAGCCACCTCAGCAAAAGTACCCGGTTTTAATTAAAAATCTTAATCAGAATTTCGCTAGTCTTGAGTTGCATTGCATTTTCTAGTCTCCACAAGCCAGCCTCGTTTGTTGCAAGACCGCATATCTCTGCATATCTGCGCCCACTCATTATTCGCTACGATTAAAACTGGGCTCGCGGCTACTGGGCCATGTGTGTTTGTGGTCTAAGGGACAAGAAGAACGGAATTTCATCTAAGAAATTTTAAGCTTTTGAATAAGAATAAGACATTATTTATTAATCACCAAATATAGCAAATATTTCAAAATTTAAATTAAAACATAGAAAAGAAACAGACATATTTTTAGGCACTTAAAAGGTCTCAGGATCAGCCACGGAAACGAGTCCCGGCGCCGCTGGTATTCTGCAGAGACCTTCGAAGGGTGCTAACGCAGTACTCCACGATAATGATCAACATTAAATATGTATATAAATTGATAAAATTAAAAATATTAAAAACAAAAAAACTGGTAATATTTAATGATAATGATGGTTTTACAAGACACCACGGCCTTATATAAAACCGGCGCGAAACAAAGCAGCGTCTGCGATATTTTTCGCGCGATACTTTGAACACCTTAACACTGTTTTTTTGAAGAACTCTCACCCTTGCCCGTTGCCACCTGAGCCACGTAATTTTTTGTGCTATGTCTACGACTTTAGATCTCCTGCGGATCCCATAATTTCTGATACGATCACAATCCTTGAGTGGGGGCCGCGTACAGGAATTCGCAGCCGTGGCAGGCCGATGATTTGATGAAGGTCGCGGGAATTCCTTGGATGCGAGTGTGGAGAACATTGGCGGAGGCCTATCTCCAGCAGCGGACGTCTATTGGCTAAAATGACGAAGTT
This sequence comes from Cnaphalocrocis medinalis, assembly GCA_014851415.1. Classification (NCBI taxonomy): domain Eukaryota; kingdom Metazoa; phylum Arthropoda; class Insecta; order Lepidoptera; family Crambidae; genus Cnaphalocrocis; species Cnaphalocrocis medinalis. The sequence goes on from CM026275.1 coordinate 2,324,947, forward strand.
TTAAGCATATTAGCAACAAAAGTGATAAATTAGGACTTTATACCGCTCAGTCCATAACTCGGGCCAGCTTTGGCACCAGGCCTGCGAGTGTTTAATCAGCACCTCAGCCTCATGTTCTAAGCAATAAAACAAACAATGGCCTCGGCAGACAGACATAAACAAACATCCAATTAATACATGCGGTTAGTGCGAAAAGGTCACAGTCCACCAGATGTATGGGAATATTGCGTGATGTGTGGACTGTACCTACCTACCTACTTGTTATATCTGCAGAAGATGTATTGTCTCTTCGGACACATCTTGTTTAAGTATAGTTTAGAACTGATTCGCATGCTTATTCCTGTCTGTACACCAATAACTGTACTCTGCTGTGTGTCATTTTAAAGAATAAAAAAAAGATGTTGTGGCATGGAAGACAATTAACACGTCGGTAGGCCACGCTTTGACACGAATGGGCTGGCTCGACTAGAGTGATACCAAAAGATCAGCTTGAAGCAACGACTGCATTTTGTTTCATCGAGTGAGTAAGGGTGTCCCAATCGGGGAAGGGGTTAAAAGGTTGGCGGAGCACTTGTGACTCCGCTGTTGTTGTGGGCCGTGGCAATCGCTTACCTAATAGTTATCAATCAAATGAAAGTATAATGAAATACTCATACTTACTATTATTTGACGACCCGGTTGGTTCAGTGGTAGTGAATGCTGCGTCTGGGCCAAGGGTTGCGGGTTCGATCCCCGCACAGTACAAATATTTGTGTGCATGAACATGTCTGTTTGTATTGGTCTGGGTGTTTTCTATGTATTATAAGTATGTATTTACAAAAGAAAAGTATTATATGTATATATTTGTAATCCCACTGTTGGTTCTGATATCTGTAACACAGGTGCTTGAGCTACCTATCTCAGAGTCAGACCAATGTATGTGATGTAGTAGTGAAATAAAATATTTTTATGTAGGTACCTACTCCAATTACGTCATAATACGGGCAATACTTTGAGCTGTAAGTCGCATAGAGTTGGCTTAATACGAGCTCAGTGCCAATTATTGGATGTTGCACGTAATTTATCGAAATGCCAGTTCTGTTAGTTTTATTTATTGCTTTATTCCAAGTAATGGGAAAAGAAAACTTAACTGGTGGGCTTACAACTCCTAGAACTTAAGTTAGTGCTTAGTGATTTATTGGCCGAGTATAAATCTAGCTATTCAATCCGCTGCTGTTAAGTTTTTTCTGAGAGAAACTTTTAATTTATTTCTTTTTTTATAGAATGTGAACGATTTAAAGGCGTATTAAATGTTTAAGGACTTGACCTCAGTATCACCTTCTTTTTTAACCCAAACCGTAATAGTATTCTGCATCTATACTACTTATAAAGAGATAACTTCTATAGACAACGACAAGGCTTATAGGTAAACCGAAAACACGAAACGCTTGCGCGATGTAATTGGACACAGCGCCATCTATTGGTTCATTTCTGAATTACGGTCCCGAAGCGAAGTGAGGGCGGGCCGCTAGTAATCTATAAAGATATAACTCTACAGTTAAAATTTGGCAAGTAGATTTATTTTGTGAACCGCATTAAGATTTTCATACAAAAATAGAAAAAAAAAGCCTTTCATTCAATCAATTCTAAATACGGAACCTTTTGGACGTATTTATGCAAACTAGAACCAAACCACAAAAAATACTTTCGAGATAATTAAACTATTGATGTAGAAAACGTTGTGGAGAGTATTTTAATGTATGTAACTTTATTAAATTCAAAATGAGGGTTGGTTCTTTTTACAAAACTGCGAGTCCAACTCGCACTTGGTCTTTTAACAACACAAATTAAACACAATAAATGTTAGTTTCAAATGGCGTCTTTTGAAAGGCTTATACCAGGGAGCGGCTAACTCAAAAAAATTACGAGGAGGCAGAATTTCCTCTCCAGATAGAATTAACAAAACTTGAATAAAGGGAATATACAATGTAATTTCCTTATATTTCAGAAGGGACCGGCCGCCTAATTATTACATAATGTCGGCTGGTATAAAATCGTTTTTTTCTTGTTGTTCCCATTCCGTTTTTAATGAAGCTTCATAGCGTTAAATTTCGGGATGAAAATGTAAATCAGGCTTGTGAGGAAGAAATATGGATTTTGTGGCCGAGTTGGATGACAGGAGGCATTTTAGATTAATATTACAGCTCTTGGTTACTAATTAAATAATCGCAGTCAGCCACACATCAGGTTACCACAACCTGTCAAATTTCCTCGATTGATATTCTCAACTCAATGTGTATGACAGTAAGATGAGAGTCGATTGAAGAAATATTACAGTTTTGTATAATTTGATGTGTACGTACCTAAGTATCGTTTCTTAATACTCCTAGTAATACTGCGCTGGTATAGCGACCCGAAGTGAATCTTGGCCTCCGACACGAGTCTTTGCTATTCCGATCTGTTTTCGGCCATATGTGGCCAGTCTAACCATTGTAGATGGGAAAGATCCTTTTCTAGTAAAAATGCAATTTCGGAATACAAAATATCTATAGCAGCACTAACTAATCACAGCGTTGTTGGGATCACTTTTTCAAAAGCTGTCTGTGCGGAATTGTGTATCTAGATAATCGAAGTTGTTCCCAAAAGATATCTCAATAACAAAAGGAAACCTCAAACTTTCCAGCAAAAGACTCAACCCACTAAAGTTTTAAAAGACCTATCAAACAGCCATTCACACGATCCGCGTTTCCGCACGAAGTTAACAACTACTCGCGTAATGATCGCGTTATAAGTTCCGAACTTAAATCTGATAAACGGCCAATGCTTTGGCGCAATTAACTGCTGGCGGTTGCATGCGATTTCATTCGAGCCAAGTCTTACCGCAATGCCAAGTACTAGGCAGACGCAGACGTGAAAAGGCATTTAAAACTATTACTATTATAGACGGGGAATTAACGCAATGTTAATCTTTATGCAATAATTATCTACTTACTAGGTACTTCACGTTATGGCTGCGTAGAGATATTTAACATTTTGACTCTCCGAATGATCCGCCATTTTGATTGTTTTTCAAAATGGCGGCTGTGAATGAGACAAAGGTCAGCAACGTAGAATACAGGGTAAATCGGTGGTCGATCGAATGTTTCTACCAAATGTAGAATCGATAAGTCTAAGCCCATGGATAGTTTCAACTAGACCTGTCAATCGATTATAATATCAACTTATCTACGTCGGTATCACCCAAATTGTGATGGGAGTCAAGTAAATTGGACAGGAGGTGATGGCTGGCGGAGTAGGTACACTTATGGGAAATGACAAAGCGGTGGCCTTTGTGATCACCAATCCGCATTAGGCAAGCGTTGTGAATAATCCTTATCGTGTCATATTAGTATTGAATTAACTTCTATGTCTAAATTTTTGCAATTTATTAAACTATTTAATCCACTTGTGACCACGTCCGGCGGACCACGAAATGTCAAGAAGTACACAACTATGTGCTTAAAAATTTACGTCGCGGCTAATTCTTAACTATACTAATAATTTTATTAATAGTCTGTATTACAAAACCCTTCTGTGCTCGCGTTATTCTACAGCCTATACGAATGCCGAGTAAGCATTACCCACCGCTTTTCACTATTGGTTCACTGCACTTTTTACTGAGACCAAGTTATTATACTTAATGATCCATGGAGGTGAATAAAAAGTGCTATTATTCTAATGAAATTGCTAGTACCGCTGCCTTTTCTTTATTACCTCTGTGACCCAGAATGAAGACCCTAGTTTTACTACTTCTAAGCTATCGCTGTAGTATAGTAAAAACGGCAGTGAACAGTGATGCGTAATAAATAAGCTGAAGTTGACCTTTTTGAAATGAATAAAAATAAAATAAAGTAAAGTATCTATACTGTCCCACTGCAGGGTAAAGGCACAAAATAATTACACACAGAAGGACTCAGCCAGATTTTGAATTTAGAAGAGTTCGTTGACATATGCTAATGTTGTAGCCCGGCATGAGTAGGTACATAAGCGCGCGGCCTCTACCACAGACCTCGACAGTTCGACTATCTTATGTCATAGGCTAGGATTAATGTGGTCGAAAAGGCGAATTTCCCCGTTAGTGCGCATGCATGAGTACATGACACGTTTTTAGCTCTTAGTGGGCAGCCTACTTTCTGTGTGTAATTATTTTGTGGTAAAGGCCTCCAACACAGAAATCAATTCATCGCTACTTAAGGAGTTTTAATTTTTTTTTTACTTAATAGGTAGGTAGCAGAAAAGCAGGCGGATCACCTAATGGTAAGCAATTGCCGCCGCTTATGGACACCTGCAAAACGAGTAGAGTCACAAGCGTGTTGCCATCCTTTTATCCCCTTCCTCCCGGGGTGGGCCCCCGGTACCCTCACTCACTCGGCAAAACACGACAGCACAGCTGTTGCTTCACGCCGGTGAAGTGGTTTATTGCCTTCAAAGAAAACCTTAAACTTTTCGGGCTATGGGCTTTTTTTTTATATTAAACTAGTGTCCCGCCCTCACTTCATTTCGGGAAAGTAGTTCCACTACCTATCAACAGATGGTGCTGGCAGTCAATTACATCGCGCAAGTGTTTCGTGTTTTCGATTTACTTATAAGCTCTGACGTGGACTATGAGATTAACCTCTTTATAAATAGTATTGATGGGTTTGCACTTTACCTTATCTCACCTGATGGAGAGTGACAATGAGGTCTAAGATGTTGCGTGCTTTCCCAGAAGAAGCCTATTCACTCTCGACTTAAAGACACCCAAATTGTAGCTCTCTGGGAATACAGAAGCCGGCAAGTTGTTCCATTCCTTAGCAGTTCGTATTAAGAAAGAAGAAGCGAAACGCTTAGTACGAGCTGGTGGAACTTTCACAGTGTAAGGGTGATTCTCTTTGGGTCTCATCCCTACGCCTTTATTGTCATTATGTGGTTTGTCCCGTGACATCGCGACACCCGCAATATGATTAACGGGCACATGTGGTCGAGAGCCTCACTGATATTAATGTGTTAACGTTGCCCAAATATTAGCTAACAAGCTTGTTACATATGAGAGAGGGTCAGGCCGGGCACTGCACGTCTACTTAACTCATTGGGTTAATGGATTTATTTTATGTGATAGGTAGCCGGCGAGCAGGCGGATCACCTGATGACTAAGCAATTGCCGCCGCCCATGGACACTTGCACCACCAGTGGAGTTACAAGTGTGCCAACCTTTTATCCCCTTCCCCCCCGAATGTGCCTCCGGTACCCCCACTCACTAGGCGAAACACAGCACTGGGGCTGCTTCACGCCGGTTTTCTGTGAGGCAGTGGTATCACTCCGGTCGAGCCGGCCTATTCATGCCGAAGCGTGGCTCTCCCACAGTTAATTATCAGCCTTTATTTTATACGAACATAAGTTTTCAACGTGGGAGAGCCATGCTTCGGCATGAATGAGTCGGCTCGGACGCTCGGTATAGAAACAGGCGTACAACAGCGCCTGTGCTATGTTTTGTCCGAGGGAGTGAGGGTACCGGAGACCCAATCTGAGGGAAAAGGGTTAAAAAGTTCGAAGCGCACTTGTAACTCCACTGGTGTTGCGGGTGTCTAAAGGCGGCGGCAATCACAGAAAACCGGCGTGAAGCAGTTCTTGTGCTGTGTTTCGCCGAGTGAGTGAGGGTACCGGAGGCCCATCGGGGGAAAGGGGATAAAAGTTTAGCAGCGCACTTGTTGCATGTGTTCATGGGCGGCGGCAATTGCTTACCATCAGGTGATCCGCCTGCTCATCTGCTACCTATCAAATATAAAAAAAAATCGCTTACCAACAGGAGATACGTCTGCTATGAATTTAACTGTAAAACTATATACTTATAATTACCCTTGTCGACTTAGTGGCCAATTTTTTTTTACCTTGGCCTGACACGCTTTTGCGCGTCTAGATTATATGAATCACTAACAGTTCAGGTGTTCCAACAACTTATCCGCCACCTTTAGCAAAAAAAATGGCTGCGCTAATAGGCAGAACAAAAACCTAAGTCCCTAAGTCATTGCCAAGTACCTAAAATGAGAGCACTTGAAAGAGCCGGGCCTAATTAGGGAGTGTTTTCTTTGAACCTTTCCCTCAAAGTGTACCTAAGGATAATAAGGCTGATAATCTTTAAAGATATTAAAGTTCACCCGAAACCGATAGATCGCGAGCACTTCAAACTGAAAGACAAAGTGACGCTAATGAGAAGAATATTTTGAAGGTGCAAAAGATAAGGGAGGTACAGTCAACAAAAAAGTAGATGATCAAAATCAATAACTCTATACTCACTATTGAGTGAAGTTCGCGTCAGAACTGTATGATGTCAAATAATATAATAATATTTCACTACATCACATACATTGGCCTGACTCTGAGATAGGTAGCTCAAGCACCTGTGTTACAGATATCAGAACCAACAGTGGATTTACAAATATACATGTATAATACTTTTCTTTTGTAAATAAATACTTATACTATATAGAAAACACCCAGACCTATACAAACAAACATGTTCATGCACACAAATGTTTGTACTGTGTGGGGATCGAACCCGCAACCCTAGGCCCAGACGAAGCATTCACTACCACTGAACCAAACGGGTCGTCAAATTCATACAGTTCTGACGCAAACTCCGGTTAATAGTGAGTATAGAGTTTTTGATTTTGTATTTATTTATGTGGTAGGTAGAAGACGAGAAGACGGATCACCTGATGGTAAGCGATTGCCGCCGCCCATAGACACCTGCAACACAGTAGAGTCACAATTACGTTGCCAAGTTTAAACCCCCTTTTTCCCAATAGGGCCTCCGGTACCTCACTCACAGGACGAAACACAGCGCGGGCACTGCTTCACGCCTGTCTTCTTTGAGGCCGTGGTATCACTCCGCTCGAGCTAACCAATTCCTGACGAAACATCTCTAGATAAAAACAAAATCCATCCCCCGGGGCTTTATATAAATAAACTGGATACCAGGCACCCTTAAGTTGATTAGTCAAACAAAAAAATGCCTTTCACTTACCTTGATAGGAATTGATAAATAGTGTTGTCTAGAAACAATGGAAGTATGTATCGATAAACACTACTACCGATATCTTGAAATAAGCCGTAGGATTACCTAACTATTATAAAAGCGAATCAAATAAAATTATTTTTATTCTGCAATGTAACATATTACATTGTGAAAATTGGATAACCCTTATTATTTTATAAGTAGGTCCATACCTACTAATGAAAAATTATGTTCTAACAATCGAATCAAAAACATCTTTATACTTGCCATTACTTAATTATAACGAGCGTACTCCTTCTTAAAAGGCCGGCAACGCATCAGCGACCTCTCTGATCTCGCAGATGTTCATGGGCGGCGGTGATTACTTACCAGTAGGTTTGCTCGTTTGCCGCCTCTAGTATATAAAAAAAAATTAGACGAACGCAAATTTTATATACATAGGTACAACAACTACTTTATTATTATGTAATTACGAGTACCGTGTATAATTAAATTAAGGTATATAAAGATACTTTCTTATTCTTAAGAAATCGTACTTTACTAATGGTTTTCGATGAATTTTTCCCTTTATAAAACACAAATCCCAGCTGTTCATACTGGTATAAAAACCTTCAAGAACTTTTGGGAAACGGTTATAAAATGGCTGCTCTAAAATCCGTGTAAAGAACAGATTTGTTTCAATTTTAAAAAAGTTTACCGGATTTTGGCAGCACTAATGAAAAACTAGCTGGCGGCCCACCAAAAAATTTTAAACGCTCCTAGCGTTGAATTTCAGTTTTTCGATGTTGCGTCCGGAAGTGTGGCTCGGCAAGTTCAGAAGTTTTACTCCGTAAACCTATTTTAATATGGCATGGAATTGTTTGCGCGGGCGACGATGTGTTACTTAGGTACTTATGGAGGTACTACGCTGACTCAGCGACCCGAAGTCAATATTGGCCTCCGGCACGATAATTCGCCATTCCTCGTTCTTTACTCTATTGTCAGCCATGTCTTGCCAATCCGGCCTTTGAATGTGACCAAGATCCTTCTTATCTATCACCCAGGCTATGGCTCCATGGACTAATTAAATAGCGATGCTGATGACGGCGCGTAGTGCCTTTGTTCCGGTGATATCTGGGATCCTTGAACCTAGCAGAATCGATTCCAGCGTGGGATCTGATGTACCCAAGTTCATCTTATCCAGCCGACGCTGCTACGATCGAGCCTGCTTTCGTTAGAAGCGTTGGGTCGCTTTTTGGATCCTGAGTTTATCAAATACTTTTTGGGGTCAGCCCGGTCGGCCGCTCCAGGTACCGCTGGCAAGATGTAGTACAGGCACAGACATCTTCGCGAGTCAGTGAATGGTGTGTAATTGCGAATGGCCGTGATCAGTCGACGCCAGGGTCGTTGAGCTATCGGAGTAGTAGTAGTAATACACCCGTGTACTTGCTTCGGGTGCATCTAGCAGACTTGCTTACTCAGGCTAGGCTTCTCGGGAAGCCGCGTTCACGATTCTCAGCCTTAGGAAGGGCTAAAGGGAGGCTGTGATCAGTATCACGGCTTCCCCTCCCACATTCTTAGTTGCAACACATATTTTATTCAATCATCCTGCTAATCCCAACAGTGCAGTACAGGACAAGCCCTAGAGGGTTTTAGTAGGTACGCCCAATGGACGGTCTCTGATTACCACAAATCGGACTCAAGGGAGAACGCCATGTTATCCGTCCGTCCCCCAACGAGTGTACATAAGCGCATTTCCCCCTGAGAGATCAAGAGAAAAGGCTATAGCTACATATAATACAGTAAACATAATTATATTGATTTGACCTCACCTTGAATGAGCCGGCTTATCTGGAGTAATTACAACGACCCACATAAAAAAACCAGTGCTAAAGATATGTAAATAGATAGATAGATACTCTTTATTGAACAACACATTACAGAACTTAATGCTAATAGTAATTTCCAAATACAATATCGGCGGCCTTATCGCTAATAGCGATCTCTTCCAGACCACCTTTGGGTAGAGGAATAATGCAGCGAATTAACAATCTATGTATGTAACTATCTATGTCGTTTTTTTTTATTCTATTAGCAACGTACAATTAGACTTGGCCTACATCAGCCCTTGTTTTCAGCGGGATATATTTTTCGCTAGCCAACATTCCAATTCCACTACAGGTGCAATGCAAATCCAGCTGTTAAAAGCAGTACGGAATTGGATTTAGAAATTGGAATCGAATGGCAAACCTCATTCGACGCCGGAATAATAGGGCGGGCCTGTTGAGTTATTCTATCCCGAGAACTCCAGGGAACTAGGAACACTTCGTGTTAGACACTTCATGCACAAAATAGGAACTGACACAGAAGGCTGACTGTCCACTAAGAGCTAAAAATATGTCATGTACTCACGCATGCGCACAAAACGCCTTTTCGACCACATTAATCCTAACTTATGACATAAGATTGTCAAACTGTCGAGGTCTATGGTAGAGGCCGCGCGCTTATGTACTCATGCCGGGCAACAACCCTAACATAATTATGTCAACGAACTCTTCTAAATTCAAAATCAAGGCTGAGTCAGCTTTCTGTGTCAGTCCCTATTTTGTGCTTCATGCTAGACACTTCGTTTTTTGGAACGCGTCAAGTAAAGCATAAAGGCGAAAGAACCCATTCATTCGCCTTTTGCTTTTTCCCATACCCAGTATGGGAAAAAATACTGAACAGGTCCTTAATCAAAAACTATTTTGAATTGTATTTCATACCTTAATCGAATGTTTTTAAAATGTAAAATTACTGGATCTTCGCAAACTTGATATTCAAAAGACGTTGTGTAAGCTACATTCGGTGATAGACTAATGTCACTAATTCGATTGGACCAAGTAACAGATGGCGTAGTTGTAATAAATATTGGCTGCAATATTATTCCCTACCAACTAGCATCGGTAGACACCATCTACTATACACTTGACGTTTTTTTTTCAGGATAACACTAAAACTGGGACAGATACCTGTCTTTATTTTGTTTTCCCGTAATATCACCAGCTCTGTTGTCTAAAATCCGTAAAACACGTTCAAAAATGTTAATTACTGCGAAATCAACTTATATGTTATGTTGTTATTCGGTACACTAGCTCTAGGTCTACAGAGCAAACAGGCACGATGTACTTAGTAGAGTTCTTATAGACCCGATATCTACATACCAGCCTAATGCTATCGGTGGGTACCTACCTGCAGCCATTTTCATTGCAATTATAATCAACTAGTGACCCGCCCTCACTTCGTTAACGATATTGAACGGCACGAGTCCATATATCGGGTTCCCTAATAGTCATTGCGCAAATTAGTATCAGCCTATATACTGTCCCACTGCATGGCAAAGGCCTCCATCATAGAAATGAAGGCATCGCTAATATGATGGGATTAGGTTAGGTTAGTTAATCGCCTAAGGCGGATTGGTGATTACATACCTGAGCTATGTTCGAAAAGTTTGAAAGATATTATTTGTTCGACCCGGGAGATAAATGAAAAAAATCGTGGAATATGTTCAATAAGATAAACTCTGCAAAAATATGCGCACTATCTCTGAGGTAATAAACTGAAGAAATTGACAATTTGTAGAACCTCAAACAAGCTATGGCCGTATTTCGGCCGATATTCTTTTATAGGAAATGAAGCGGAGAAATCTCGGGGAAATCGTATTGAGGGTGCAGCGCAAACATACGGAGCCCGCAAACCACTGCTTCCCAACATTTGGGTCACCAGCATAGAATTAGAATGTACAGTGGCCAGCACATCAAGTTACTACAATCTGTCAAATTTCCTCAGTTGATATTGAACCAAACACGCTTGTTTATGTCAAGCGTGAGGTTCGATTGAAGAAATTTGACAGATTGTAGTAACTTGATGTGCAGGCCACCGTACAAGACTAATGGTGAAGAGTAACTGTGAGCAACGCTATGCAAGCATGAATGAGCCGGCAAGATGATGTTTCGTCTAGTAAGTAAGTAAAACATTTATTGACCACACAAGAAGAGATACAACACAACAGTAGTAAGACACAGAATACATAATAAGAAGTAGGTACATACGATAACAGAAAGAAACATTACGTGCTTACATATATAGACAGATAGATGGTCAATAAGGCCCAAACCCCAGCATATGCTGCAGCTGCTTCATTGAAGCCACTGCAGCGCTCATTAAAGCCACTGCAGCGCAAGTAGTAAGTGAGGAAACCGGAAGCCCAATGGGGGAAAAGGAAGTTAAATATTGGCAGCGCACTTATGACTCTACCGTTGTTGCAGGTGTCTATGGGCGGCGGCAATCGTTTACCATCAGGTGATAAATATGCTACCTATCACAAAAAAAAAATACCTACCGTCACGACACTAAAAAAAAGAAGGAAGGGCCGCACAAAAACTATCAATCGTTCAATATCATTGGTCATCATTCATCATTAGCAACCCACGCTCGTCCACTGCTGGACATAGGTCTCCCCCAATGCACGCCACCGCTCCCGATTTTCGACCACTCTCATCCAGCTCACTCCAGCCAGCCTTCGAATGCCGTCATCCCATCTTGTAGCAGGGCGTCCAACACTACGTTTACCGAGTCGCGGTCTCCACTCAAGGACTTTATGGCTCCAACGGTCATATCATCAATTTGAGTATATAGCCACTGGAGATGCCATACCGGGCGTTTCCCCTCCGGCAAAGTACATTGGTCAACTTTCGGAACTGGTCAACTAAGTTATACAAAACTACTTGGATGTCGCTACATCGCCATTTTGCATCGCTCCGTGTCGCGTGACGTTTCTCTTAAAAATGGTGAATTGTGCAGTATTTTCATGTAAAAGGCGATCTGACAGCTAAAATTCGCAACAAGATCGCGTTTCCTATCATAAGTAATGACTTTTATTAATTATTAAATGTGTATTAAACTAGAAAATCTATTTTAATAAAAAACCGTTACGATACGTAAACGACAGAAAAATTTAATAATGATATCGTGGTATCGGTCCTAGTGATGGGACCAATTAAAATCAACTCGACATTTGAATGAATCATTCACTCACTGCAGTTAGTTTCAAAATCCGTTCTTTTCATTATATTTTGAATAAAATAGTATAGACGTATATTATAATATTAAAACATTGTAAAGTGAATTAGAGAAATTACTGTCCTTTCTTCTGGTCATACGATGTTGGAATTTATTCTAAAAATAAAAAGAATTGGTGGCTATAAAATATTTCGAGGTAAAAGGAATAAAATATGTGGTCCGGGAGTATCATGCATGATAACGGAGTAGATAGTAAACCATAATTGGAGCTCGCTAATTTTAATATAGAAAAGTATACGAATGTTCGTTTATCCAATATTTCAAAAAAATTAGACCCCCAGAAATATATTCGACACGTGTACAATAAACTTATTCATTTTGAAAATCAATATAAATGCGTAATAAGGATTTTTGTAATATTTCAATAAATCATTCTAATTAAAAATATATTGTTTCATTTACTCTCCCTTTGTTTGTCCAAATGTTTAACCCCAAACTAGCGCACATTTGTAATTTTTTACGTTTTAGTATGTATTGCACAACTTCACCATTTTTTAGGGTTCCGTAGTCTACTCGTAATGTCTGTCCGTCTGTCTGTCTGTCTGTCCTGGCTCGTTCTCCGCCGTTTCCATTGCAATTATAATCAACTAGCTTTTGCCCGCGACTTCGTTTGCGTGGACTTCAGGTTCGTAGAAACCTCAAAAATTGTAGCCTATGTGTTATTCTGATGTATAAGCTATATTGTGGTAAAGTTTCATTCAAATCCATTCAGTAGTTTTTACGTGAAAGAGTAACAAACATCCATACATCCATACAAACTTTCGCCTTTATAATAGTAGAAGGACTAGTGACCCGCCCTCACTTCGATTAACGATATTGAACGGCGTCCATATATCGGGTTCCCTAATAGTCATTGCGCAAATTAGTATCAGCCTATATACTGTCCCACTGCATGGCAAGGGCCTCCTCCATCTTTGAAATGAAGGCATCGCTACTATGATGGGATTTGGCTTAATCACCACGCTTGCCTAATGCAGATAGGTGATCACATTACCTGAGCTATGTTCGAAAAGTTTGAAACATATTTTTTGCTCGACCCGGAAGATAAATGAAAAAAATCGTGGGATATGTTCAATAAGATAAACTGTCTGCAAAAATATGCGCTCTATCTCTGAGGTAATAAACTAAAGAAATTGTCAATTTGTAGAACCTCAAACAAGCTATGGCCGTATTTCGGCCGATATTCTTTTATAGGAAATGAAGCGGAGAAATCTCAGTGAAATCGTATTGAGGGTGCAGCGCAAACATACGGAGCCCGCAAATCACTGCTTCCCAACATTTGGGTCGCCAGCTTAGAATTAGAATGATAACGGTGAACAAAGCGAAGCGTAGCTCTCCCACAGTTACGGCATGAATAGGCCGACGTAATACCGTCGTAAAGCAGCGCCTATGCTGTGTTTCGTCTAATGATTGAGGAAACCGGAAGCCCAATTGAGGGAAAAGGAAGTTAAAAATTGGCAGCGCACTTATGACTCTACCGTTGTTGCAGGTGTCTATGGGCGGCGGCAATCGTTTACCGTAAGGAAGGGCCGCACAAAAACTATCAATCGTTCAATATCATTGGTCATCATTCATCATTAGCAAACCACGCTCGCCCACTGCTGGACATAGGTCTCCCCCAATGCACGCCACCGCTCCCGATTTTCGACCACTCTCATCCAGCTCACTCCAGCCAGCCTTCGAATGTCGTCATCCCATCTTGTAGCAGGGCGTCCAACACTATGTTTACCGAGTCGCGGTCTCCACTCAAGGACTTTATGGCTGCAACGGTCATATCATCAATGGTTGTATCATTGGTCAACGATTGATTTATTAGTCTGGTAACACTGTTAGTCTGGAATAATTCCTATTTCCCGCTGCAAGAGGCTGTCAAATAACTTTGAGAACCACCGGTCTCAGGTTGACGTAATAGTGTCAACCCTGCCGAACTCGGGCGTAGGGTTGCGACAAATAAACACCGGTGTTTGTTTTGTTTGCAACCTGTTTGTTTGTTCGGCGGTGCCAGGTGGTTACAGGGTCGACGCGTTTGGTCAGGGGGCTATATTTCACACGTATGTACCAGCCTATAGGATTTTTAACAGCAGTATTTGTCATTTAAAAATATACTTATACTATAGTTTTTCCAATGTCAAGTAATACTTTTGATAGAGTCATAGTTATCTGACGATGGTAGCCAAAGCCATACGCGACTGCCTAGATGGCTTTTAATTACTATTATTGACTAATAAAACGCTGGTATATAGCATTTTATCGACTAACGGACTCTGCCAGGGCCACACTTAACTATATCACAGGGTTTGAGACTCTATTAGGTCAAAGCAAGTTGTTCACGAGACAACTCACTCGACATACAATAGCTGTGTTAAAAATAATACAACTCAACGATTTTTTTACTATAATCACTGCGCAGCCACCATGGCACAAAATACCCTACTTATGTAACTATATTATATTGATCACGATATCGTATGGGTTTAACAAATTTGCCATTTCGTGAATTTGTCCTTTTGCGAAGTCTTTATGCGAATTTAACAATTTACAACTCGGTTGTCATTTTGCGAATTGAATTTAGCATTGTGCGACTAAATTTAAACTTAAATACCTACACTAAAAGCACTTAATCCTTTGAATTGCTTCATCACCATACGTTAAGTTCTACTACCCTCGACAGAGCCCGTTGTTTATGTCTCTCTCTTGTCTTGTCGCTTCTTGTTGTTGTAACCTCATAGCGTTGGTTGTATGAATTTATTTAGGGCGCATACACATTGGTCGTTTGCGCCAAGCGTTGAACGCATACCAAATAAGGGGTCACACCTTGACCAATGTAAACGCCTACTTATGTTCTATTTTTTTTATCTTCAAGATTTAATACCTAAAATCGTTTTAATGGCAAATAAAAATTAATTTTCTATTGTACCTGCTGCGAGACAGCTAAGGCATTTAATTCAATTCATGTATTGCAAGTCACATTACATAATTAAATTATATTCTCCTTTCATACTTACTCCCCTTTGTTAGGTTCTAATAGGTTAAATCAAAAATATAGTCAGCATGATTTTTCTTAATAACTTGACTATGTGCAGGCCACCGTACAAGACTAATGGTGAAGAGTAACTGTGAGCAACGCTATGCAAGCATGAATGAGCCGGCAAGATATGTTTCGTAGTAAGTAAGTAAAACATTATTGACCACACAAGAAGAGATAACACACAACAGTAGTAAGACACAGAACATAATAAGAAAAGTAGGTACATACGATAACAGAAAGAAACATTACGTGTTACATATAGACAGATAGATGGTCAATAAGGCCCAAACCCCAGCATATGCTGCAGCTGCTTCATTGAAGCCACTGCAGCGCTCATTAAAGCCACTGCAGCGCAAGTAGAAGTGAGGAAACCGGAAGCCCAATGGGGGAAAAGGAAGAAGTTAAATATTGGCAGCGCACTTAGACTCTTCCGTTGTTGCAGGTGTCTATGGGCGGCGGCATCGCTTACCATCAGGTGATAAATATGCTACCTATCACAAAAAAAATACTACCGTCACGACACTAAAAAAAAGAAGGAAGGGCCGCACAAAAACTATCAACGTTCAATATCATTGGTCATCATTCATCATTAGCAACCCAACTATCGTCCCTGCTGGACATAGGTCTCCCCCAATGCACGCCACCGCTCCCGATTTTCGAACACTCTATCCAGCTCACTCCAGCCAGCCTTCGAATGCCGTATCCCATTGTAGCAGGGCGTCCACACTACGTTACCGAGTCGCGGTCTCCACTCAAGGACTTTATGGCTCCAACGGTCATATTATTACTTTGAGTATATAGCCACCACTGGAGATGCCATACCGGGCGTTTCCCCTCCGGCAAAGTACATTGGTCAACTTTCGGAACTGGTCAACTAAGTTATACAAAACTACTTGGATGTCGCTACATATCGCCATTTTGCATCGCTCCGTGTCGCGTGACGTTTCTCTTAAAAATGGGTGAATTGTGCAGTATTTTCATGTAAAGAGGCGATCTGACAGCTAAAATTCGCAACAAGATCGCGTTTCCTATCATAAGTAATGACTTTTATTAATTATTAAATGTGTATTAAACTAGAAAATCTATTTTAATAAAAAACCGTTACGATACGTAAACGACAGAAAAATTTAATAATGATATCGTGGTATCGGTCCTAGTGATGGGACCAATTAAAATCAACTCGACATTTGAATGAATCATTCATTCACTCACTGCAGTTAGTTTCAAAATCCGTTTCTTTTCATTATATTTTGAATAAAATAGTATAGACGTATATTATAATATTAAAACATTGTAAAGTGAATTAAGAGAAATTACTGTCCTTTCTTCTGGTCATACGATGTTGGAATTTATTCTAAAATAAAAAGAATTGGTGGCTATAAAATATTTCGAGGTAAAAGGAATAAAATATGTGGTCCGGGAGTATCATGCATGATAACGGAGTAGATAGTAAACCATAATTGGAGCTCGCTAATTTTAATATAGAAAAGTATACGAATGTTCGTTTATCCAATATTTCAAAAAATTAGACCCCCAGAAATATATTCGACACGTGTACAATAAACTTATTCATTTTGAAAATCAATATAAATGCGTAATAAGGAATTTTTGTAATATTTCAATAAATCATTCTAATTAAAAATATATTTGTTTCATTACTCTCCCTTTGTTTGTCCAAATGTTTAACCCCAAACTAGCGCACATTTGTACTTTTTTACGTTGTAGATGTATTGCACAACTTCACCATTTTTTAGGGTTCCGTAGTCTACTCGTAATGTCTGTCCGTCTGTCTGTCTGTCTGTCCTGGCTCGTTCTCCGCCCGTTTCTGCACCGATTGCCACTGAAATTGGTTAAAGAGAGTATACTGATAATCCAAAAATTGGTTTTTAACATATTGAAAAATAATTATTTTTCACCCCCCTTTCCATACAGCGAAAAGTTAATTCGAAAAATAAATTCGACTTACCCCATCGTCTGGTCGGTATCGTTAAAAAGGTATCTTTAAATACAACAAAAATTGCCTTGACATAATGTGGATCAAACCCCCCAGTTTCGAGATAATATATTAATACAAAGTTAAAATTAGAGCTTCCTCTCCCCCCCCCCCCCAACTTCACAGTAAATACTGTCATACACATTAAGTTGAATATCAGTTGAGGAAATTTGACAGATTGTGGTAACTTTAGCGGACTCTGTATCATACATAGTATTTTTAATACAACTTAACCAACTTATGACGTGCAGTTGCCCTAACTAAATGGTAATGTATGGAAATAACTACCTAACTTAACTATGAAAATAAGGTTTAAGGCCCATCTTTTGGATACGGAACACCTTCATGTGCGTGTCCGACACGCTCTTGGCCGGTTTTATTTTACAAACTGACTAAATAAATATTTATTTATCTTCAATGTGCAGAATTTTACACTTACAATTTTATATAAGTTCATTCACCAAACTGATTTGACATTCTTTGTGTCCCATCACTGTCTTTTTCGTATGTATGCTGCATAGTTACGTGAAATCTTTATTTGTGAGCGTGTATTTTTTGATGTGTTAAATTTTTCTGTAGTGTGCGTTTATCGTGACAGCAAAATTTGTGACTGTTGAGTATTAAAATTTTTGGTGGTGTGCTGTACGTGTTTACCTCGTCCCCCGCAAAAAATGGTGAAAAAAATTGTTAGAAGCGCGGACGTTAGGGCATCTCCAGTGGCTGTCTGCTCTAAGTATTATTATCATCAATGGTCGTATCATTGGTCAACGATTGATTTATTAGTGTGGTAACACTGTTAGTCTGGAATAATTCCTATTTCCCGCTGCGAGAGGCTGTCAAATAACTTTGAGAACCACCGGTCTCAGGTTGACGTAATAGTGTCAACCCTGCCGAACTCGGGCGTAGGGTTGCGACAAATAAACACCGGTGTTTGTTTTGTTTGCAACCTGTTTGTTTGTTCGGCGGTGCCGAGAGGGTTACAGGGTCGACGCGTTTGGTCAGGGGGCTATATTTCACACGTATGTACCAGCCTATAGGATTTTTAACAGCAGTATTTGTCATTTAAAAATATACTTATACTCTATACTCTGATTCATAATCATGTAAAGTAAACTGACAGATGTCAATGTGTCATCCCCATACATTATCACTCAATTTGACACATGCAAAATGTCAAAATGCATAGAAACTTGTCATTTTCATCAGTCAGTTTTTACATGATTATGAATCAGAGTATAGTTACCTATAGTTTTTCCAATGTCAAGTAATACTTTTGATAGAGTCATAGTTATCTGACGAAGGTAGTCAAAGCCATAGGCGACTGCCTATGGCTTTTAATTACTATTATTGACTAATAAAACGCTGGTATATAGCATTTTATCGACTAACGGATTCTGCCAGGACCACACCTAACAATATCACAGGTTTTGAGACTCTATTAGGACCAAGCAAGTTGCTCACGAGACAACTCACTCGACATACAATAGCTGTGTTAAAAACAATACAACTCAACGATTTTTCTACTATAATCACTGCGCAGCCATCCATGGCACAAAATATCCTATGTCACTATATTATATTGTTCACGATACCGTATGGGTTTTACAAATCTGCCATTTCGCGAATTTGGCCTTTTGCGAAGTCTTTTTGCGAATTTGACAATTCACAACTCGGTTGTCATTTTGCGAATTGAATTTAGCATTGTGCGACTAAATGTAAACTTAAATACCTACACTAAAAGCACTAAATCCTTTGAATTGCTTCATCACCATACGTTAAGTTCTACTACCCTCGACAGAGCCCGTTGTTTATGTCTCTCTCTTGTCTTGTCGCTTCTTGTTGTTGTAACCTCATAGCGGTGGTTGTATGAATTTATTTAGGGCGCATACACATTGGTTGTTTTGTGGCATGCGTTGAATGCTTACAAGGCAAGGCTCGCATGGGTGGAAAGAGGAGAAGCTAATGACCGACTTCTCGACCAATGTAAACGCATCTTAATTTTCTTTTTTTATTTATCTTCAAGATGTAAGACAGTCAATCCTTCTAATACATAAATAATGCTTTATTATTGACGATTGTCTGGGCTTTATGAGTAAATTATATCTTACTATTAATCCATTCATATATTACTACCATTTCTTAAGTTCTACGAGTAATAGGTTAAATCAACAATATAATCGACATGATCTTTCAAAATAACTTGACTATGCAAAAGAAAGGGGAATGCCCAAAGTTCAGAATAGTTTTGGCCGAAAAGCGCACACCAATAATTTTATGCGTAAAATATAGTACATAATGTAATTATTGTTGTGAGGTAGTCATCAGATAAGTAAAAGTCGGAATTTCATTTAAAAAACGTTCTTTATTCTATCGCTCATAAAAAAATTAAGACGTCATCCAGAAATTACGCAGTACTGCTATATTACTTTTCATGGCGAGCCCATCCCAAATACCAGATCACCGACAAGACGTGGGGCACAGCATCCCACAGTTCGACGGCCTACAATACAATTGGGCAAACAGTATTGTTGTATTGCTGCACAACCTGTATTATTACTGTTGATCAAGATCAACACCGATCAGATTTATCACACAAATAAATGCAACCTTAATAAAAGTCAAAAAATTAACCTCACGAGGTGCAATTTGACGAGTAATAATCTTGTCTAATACCATCCAGCACGAGGTGGGGTATTGTCAATGGGTGTGATCTTCTTCGTAAAAGATACCGTCCACAGGAGATGCACCATGTGTATGACCAACAATTGGTGCACTTTGTTGATCTGCAGAAGTAGGCTGTCTTATTTCACTCCAAGCTGCTGTCCAGCAAGAATAATTCTTGTTAATACCTAATACTTTAATGTCGTCGCTTGTTTAATACCTGTTGCAATGAAAAAGCCCATATAATACAATCATATTGTCCACTGTAAATTGTTAAACATCAAAAGATATTACGATAATTATTTACCACTGAATTAATCCATTTTGAATGAGATTTTGCACCTCAGCGATAATGGCGGGCGAGTGGTTGCGGAGGAAGCGGGGAGCGGAATCCATGTTCAAGCCAAGGTCTTCAGTATTAGATCGATCACCGGAGTCCATTTTTATTCCAATTCGTTGTTTTACTTAATAAAAATATTATACTCAATTTCAAAAGTTCAAAACTCGAGAGCTAACGTGAATTTACGTAAAATGACGTTTGACGTATTGTAAGTGGCATAGATAAATAATATAAGTAAGTGGGGTTGCCACTGCAAATATAACAATCGATACCTATTGAATAAATGAAACAGTAATCAATATCGATTGTTTCAAATTATTAAAAAAAATACATTCATATTGTTTGTTGTGTACCTAATTGGTGTCCTGGGATATTTATTTAATTTAATTTTTGATTTTTATTGATTCCATTCAGCCTGGTGGTAAACAAAATGGTAGCCAACGGTAGTCAACGGATGAAATATCCTCATGGTATCCTATCCGTTGGCATCGCCATACTGGCCCGCAAGCGTGAAGCAAGGAATTCTGTATAAAAAAGCGCGAAAGACGGTAACCTCCCCTATTTCTCAAGTATGGTTAACCCCCCGCTGAGTCTCCGGTACCCTCACTCACTGAAAAAAACACAGCAGTTAGGCTGCTATTGACTTTTGGCATGTTGACATTTGGGAAATTATGAGCTGTTATTAATTGTTATATTTTGAATAAATAAAGAAAATAACGCGTCCTTAGGTTATTTTATTTAGATCACTTAAAAATCCGCCCCCTTGAGTTGTGGTGCGTACTCTAATCGATAAGAATCGATTTAATTGACGTTTGGCTCTTAAATGGCAAACTCGGCTCTGCACTTCCAGGAAAATAATGATTCCTGTGTTAGTGGGGTCAATTCAAAACTTATTTAGTGTTATAAATTATTCTGGACTTTAGGGGCAAAACGAATATGTTGACCATTAAAAATAATTAAAAACATAATTTTTAACCAAAATCTTTTTTATGGGCGTGCTATGGCCATTTTTGGGCATCGTGCTTTAGGTACTATTTTCTTATTCGGTGTTGCGGGTGTCTATTGGCGGCGGCAATCGCAAACCATCAGGTGATCCGTCTGATCGTACATACAAAATAATGCACATAAAAAAAACTGTAATACACATGGTTCACTTACAACGCCTCTGACATACAGAAGTAATCAGTATGGAGTATAAAATAATTAATATATGAAATACTTTATTTTCGTAGCCCATATTTCCACCCATTTTTTTTTTTCTTTCATTCGCTTTTCACCCGATGGAAACGCAGCTTTAAGTACCAGCCCTGCGAACTAGGCCAATAGGGTTGCCATCTGCAAATAAACAAGAGCGGGCGGATCTGTTTGCAGGGCGTGTTTGCTGATCCGACTGCTGCCGAGACCGTGTGCTTCCAGTTTTCGATTAATGGCGCAATTGACGACAGCCAAGTATAGAACTAGGCAACAAAGAAAATAAGACAGAGATGTGTAAAACACTAGCTTTTGCGGCTTCGCTCGCGCCCCCCACTTCCCTAAAATGGAGGGTTAGAAAGGGGCAAAAAGTAGCCTATGTTACTCTCCAGCCCTTCAACTATCTCCACTTAAAAAATCACGTCAATTCGTCGCTCCGTTTTGCCGTGAAAGAAAGACAAATACAGACAGACAGACACACTTTCCCATTTATAATATTCATCATCATCATCAGCAACCCACGCTTGTCCACTGCTGGACATAGGTCTCCCCCCAATGCACGCCACCGCTCCCGATTTTCGGCCAGCTCACTCCAGCCAGCCTTCGAATGTCGTCATCCCATCTTGTATTTATAATATTACTATGGATTTATCCTCACGGATGGCCGGCTGACACTGTGTTTCGCTGAGTGAGTTAGGTCCGGAGGGGCCGGTACCGGAGGCCCCATTGGAGTATGGAGGTGGTGGATTCTATGCTATACTACTAGTGGCGTACTAGGGTGGGTGTTGAGGAAGAAAAGAGGCTAGCAAAGACATCGTTATGCCACTGGTAATAGCATTATTAGGGCGAAGGTAATATCTAGGCTACACCCAAAGAGGAGATGGGAAGCTATGGCCCCGAGCGGCGAAGATTCACGCTAAGCCACTGGGATAGGTAAATACCCTTTATTGCACTAATAGGTACAATTATGCAATCTTAAATATTTTCTCGCTAAGATACCTTAAATTTCCTACAAAAAACAAACAAAGTCAAGCTTTAGATATTGCTGCTAGGTAAATTAATACACTTGAGCCAAGTGTGTGCCGGAGAGCTAATAAAAACATCTTGGAAGTTTGTAACGAAGAGGAAATTACGAGCTCCTGTTGCCGTGAAGCTAGTGATGAGACCGTTTGTACACTAAAGTAAAAAGAGAAATAAACATTCAACTTTTTTCCTTAAGAAAAAAATAACACGACAAGAAAATAGAAAATACCAAACCACCGCTAGGACGTATGTACAAGAAGAGCAAAGGAAGAGTGACAGACATAAACATATAAAAAAGACTTCTTCTAAAAAGGCTTCCTAGCCAGCCTGTAGTCGACAGGGACTGTGGCCCAAATGGGCAAGTAGCCGGGTAGTTATTTGCTACTTATTAAATGACCCCCTGTAAAAAGCTACCAAAAGCTTTGCTTTATGCTGTTACAGTTTTTCATCGAGATGATTTTTTTTTTTTTGGAATTTGTAATATTATTATTATTTAATTTACCTTTTATTGTTTTGCCTATTTGTTTTTGTTTTTTCTAGTTTTGTAATTTACGTTTGACATATTAGTATCTGTGGAAACTTTGCTTATTTATGGATAATTTAATTGTGTAATGCAAGATTTAAATTAATGTATGTAAAATGTTGTGTGTTTGTTATCCAAATAAATAAATACTTATTGTCATGAAACCGTCATGAAGACGAAAAATACTCTTTGTAAGGGTTCAGC
Organism: Cnaphalocrocis medinalis; assembly: GCA_014851415.1. NCBI lineage: Eukaryota > Metazoa > Arthropoda > Insecta > Lepidoptera > Crambidae > Cnaphalocrocis > Cnaphalocrocis medinalis. Next base: position 2,348,022 of record CM026275.1, read on the forward strand.
CACAGGCTCAGCTTACGATACAAAGAGGGAAGAGGAAAAATTCCACAATCCGATGAAAACAGATATTTTTTCGGCTAAGACTTAATGTTTTACGACGGTTCACTCCTTGCCCCATAAACTCAATCGGGCTAATTAGCCAGTAAGACAACACAAGTGAATTAAGTCATAAATCTTACAGCCACGCAGCTGGGCGTGACCTTTTTATATTTTAGGATTCCTTACCTCAAAATAAAAATACAATACTTGCCTACTAGGGCTTTAGGGCGCTAAACCTCGCAGTGTTCAAGCAAGGGTTTACCTCATTCTTAGCTTTCTAAAAATTTTCTTCATTTTGATTATTGGACTGTAGGAACTTCCTACTGGGAAGTGGTATGAGGAAAATATTGTAATAAAAACTTTGGCGATTAAAAAGAGCAACTGGCGAGTTTCTTGCCGGATCTTCTCGGCAGAATTAACATTCCGATTTCGGTGGTAGAATCTCATTATGTCTATTTATTTTTTAGTTCGTATCAAGATAAATATTTAAATTATAAATTATCTAAAAATAAATGTGTTTAAACATTTTTAAATGTATGACGATTTGTAAGTGCTGTATGCAAGCCTATACAAAAGAAAATCTTTGGACTAACTTGACCTGCTTGGTCTCCTAATCACCTGTGCGAGGGGGTCCCACCCGGGGGTAGCCACCCCTGGCTTGATTTACACTTGCAATGATAGCATATTTTGAATTGAGACAAACAGCGCATTTGGGTAGTGACCCTACCTCATACGCCAAAGATCGTGGATTCGATCCCCACTCTGGACAAGCATTCGTGAGATGAACACTTGTGTTTGTTCAGTGTCTGTGTGTAATTATGTATTTAAATACCTATTACATTTGTGTTTCCTCTGTTGCCTGATATCTGTAACACAGGTGCTTAAGCTACTTAGTACGGAGTCAGGTCAATGTATGAGCTGTTGTATGAATTAATTAATTTACATTTTTTTTTAATTATCAATTGGACGTGTGAGTCGAGGTTTACTTTTTTAAGACCAAGACAGCTTTGGCAGAAAAAAAAAATATCTTGTTTATGGGACTGTGAACATGTGAAGGCAGCTCGGCTTTTAGTAACTATACTTTGGTAAGTTCCTAAGAAACCTTTAGGCCTGACCTTTTTTAATTTTTTAACATTGCCCGGCAAACCCGTAAATCAGCCGAAATTGTTTGCCGTAACTCGTTGCCCCTTTGTGTAGCCTATTTGTGACTTTTTCTTTTCCGTTTGTTATTGTGACAGTATATAATGTTTCTCAGAATGAGTTTTTAGAATTACAAAGCTTTGATATAAAGCAATTATTATCAGAATATTGCACATAAAAATCTTTTAAAGAAATTTTGTTTATCTAACAGTTACAAGGTCTGTACACTTTACAAGTCTTTTTCAATTTTTTTTGCAGCTCTGTAATTTTTGTGTGATTTAGTGTCACCGTAAAATAGTCCAAACCACAAGTTGCACAAATTCCTAGGAGTTGATCAACTTTCGGATATTAAGTGGTCTGCATTGTAAAAAATAAGGTTGCAATTTTTAACATTGCAACGATCGAATTCTGTCCACATTATCTGGGTTAAACTGTTAAGAGTACCAATTTAAAAAAAAAAAAAAAATTTACTTAGTAAGTACGTACAGCCACACATCAAAGTATACAAAACTCTCAAATTTCTTCAATCAACTATCATCTTACTGTCATACACATTAGGTTGAATATCAATTGAGGAAATTTGGCAGGTTGTTTCAACCTGATGTGTGGTTGACTGTACCTAGTTCGGCCTATCTATAACTTTCTAACATGCCAGTGTCAAACCAAGGAGTAAAGAGCATTTCGACTTCTTCTTTTTTTTAATTAGTGACTACACTAAAGACATCTAAACTTGGAATGATAGAGCCAGTAATAAATGCACAATTTGGACACAATACATTATAGCCGGATCACTACTTAGGAATACACGGGCCAAGAAAAAAAAATCTTTTTTTTGTTAGAACTTTACGGTGAAATACTTGTAAAAACATTGTCCCGAACTTTTACTCAATTCGAAATTTGATTTGGTAGAATAATCAAAACGTTGGCGAAGAGCAAACGTTCGTATCTGTTAAGCAGTCGGTCGAAAACAACGCGGACCCAAAACTAATATTTTCTATAGCAAGTTAACTCCCGCGTTACTGTTTGCTACCGAGTGATCGGCAGCCTTGAGCTCAGGGCTGCCAGCTGCTAAAGTCAACACTGGTTGAAATTCACTATTCGGTTCATACTACTTGTGGTATATGTACTGTATATTGTTCAGAAGGGTAGCTACGAGTATACACCGTTAAATTTTAGTCGTTTTAATCCCGAAGCCCTCATAGTAGGTTGCATTAATTTATTTGTTATTTACACAGATCTTAAAATATGTGACGCCTAGTACATTGAGAAGTGAAACTACATAGTTATTATTATAAATCTCTTCGGATGTAACGTCTAGTATAATTATGGTCGAACATCACTTAAGGTAAGTTCGTTTAACCATTAATTTAGTATATTATGTAATTGTTTTCTGCCTTATGTTTTTTTTTAGTGCATGCTGTGTTTGCCTATAATGTTTATGGCAATAGTGTATACAACAATGTTTGTTTTAATTCTAACCAAGTATTATTGTTCATAAACGTTGTGGTGAACCTAATAAATAAAAAAAATTAAAAAAAATGTAACCAATCAGTGGATTGGTTAATGTTGACATATCATGTCAAAATTATGAAGATATGTTACCAAACAACCAAAGTCGTTAAAGTTGGACCAACATAACGTAATCGATCGAATGTTATTGGAACAAAATAATATGGATACACTGAAATAGAAATAGAAAAATCTTTATTCAAGTTAGGTCCATACAGAACACTTATGAATGTCAAAACATAATATAATCTACCACTGGTTCGGAACGTCGATTTCTACTGAGAAGACACCAGCAAGAAACTCAGTAGTTACTCTTTTCAAATAGTAAAAAGTTACAGAGTTCATTTGAGCAAAATAACTTACAAGGAAAACAATAACTGGAATCTAAAACT
>CM026275.1:2351198-2401780 GCA_014851415.1 Cnaphalocrocis medinalis
TAAGCTTGAACCTTGACTTGTTTTGAAGCGACCGAGTCGTGTATCCACAAGCTAATTACCACACAGCATTCCTGAACTCCTGAGTCTAAAGTCTAAACTACGTTGCTTAGCCTAATGAGGAAACTGTATCTACTAAGTTTATGAAATTTCTAGAACTTGAAAGGGCATCATGTAACGGATATGAACAACTCTTGTCCACTGTCTGTCACTGTCGTGGAAGTTATGTGATGAGTAGAGATCAGAGTTAAGTAAAGTTATATCGTAGTCATGGCTGAGACCTTGGAAGACTTAAGCAGAATGCTTGATGACCTCAGTAGAGTCTCCTCAACAAGTGGGTCTCAAAATGAACATGGACAAGACAAAACTCATGTTGAACTCTCATGTCGTACCCACTCCTGTAAAAGTTGGAAGCTCTACACTGGAAGTTGTAGACGAATATATTTACCTCGGACAAAAAGTGCAACTTGGTAAGTCTAACTTCCAGAAAGAGGTCGACCGGCGAATCCAACTCGGCTGGGCAGCGTTCGGGAAGCTACGCAGCATATTTTCGGCTCATCTACCACAGTGTCTGAAGACGAAAGTCTTTAATGCGTGTGTATTGCCAGTGATGACATACGGAACTGAAACGTGGCCGCTTACAATGGGCCGCTTAAGAAGGCTCAAAGTCACTCAGAGGGCAATGGAGAGGGCTATGCTCGGAATCTCCTTGCGCGATCGTGTCAGAAATGATGAGATCCGCAGGAGATCTAAGGTCACGGACATAGTCCAAAGAATTGCGTGGGCTGAAGTGGCAATGGGCAGGGCACATTGCGAGGAGAACAGACGGCCGTTGGGGTGGAAAGGTCCTTGAGTGGAGGCCACGCGCAGGAGGCCGCAGTCGTGGCAGGCCTCCCACCAGGTGGACCGACGATCTGGTAAAGGTCGCGGGAGTCCTTGGATGCGGGTGGCACAGGACCGATTCGTATGGAGAACTTTGGGGAGGCCTATGTCCAGCAGTGGACGTCTATTGGCTGAAATGATGATGAATGATGAAGTTTAAAAGCTTGGAATACCCAAAGATCCTGGTCCACATTTTGTATGTATCTATCTTCTTGTTATGTTATTTTGGCAAGCATTAAACAATTTTCTGAAGAAATCGGTTGGGTGTGTTTGCCAATTAAATCTACAACTCCTTTATTACTTAAATGTTACTTACTTACAGGAACGCGTCCCCTACGGACCTCAATGCATTTATGATGACGAAGAAAAAACGGGCACTGTTAGAATGCATATCTATTTCTTATACGATCCTTATACAATCACATGCCCATGATTAAATCTCTGATGCCAACAAAAATCGAGTCACCTCCAATTTCTTTATCTGGGCTTTTAATTTTGTAAATAAATACAAAGAAGGTATACGTCTTAGAATAATAACTATTATTCTAAGGTATACGTTTTAATAGATAACGTTTTTGGCGATAGATTTAACTGGCAGCCCCGTTGCTAGTTGTTGTTGATTGTCAGTCAGCTTAGCAACGGGGTGCGCCTTAGATATCCTACTACTAAGTACTACTAAGTACTACTATGAGCCGGCCCACACTACGCGTTTTAAACGCGCGTTTTACAGGCGTTTTGTAGTTCATTGCTGTTTAGTTAGAAGCTCTGTAAATAATGGCTAGAATCTTTCCAGCAATGAACTACAAACCGCGCAGTCGAACCGCGCGGTTTCCGCCGTGTCTGAACCGGGCCTTATAAAGGCGAAAGTTTGTTTGGATGTTTGGATGTATGGATGTATGGACGTTTGTAACTCTTTCACGTAAAACTACTGAATGGATTTGAATGAAACTTTACCACAATATAGCTTATACATCAGAATAACACATAGGCTACAATTTATAAAAATATATTGTGTGGATTGTCCAAAATATGACGGTAAGTGTCAATAATTAACTCCACGCGTACGAAGTCGCGGGCGGCCGCTAGTAATTTATAAGTTTGGTTTTTTCTTATTTTCTGTAAACATATGTGGTCATGGTAAAATATACATTATTTGGAACCTAGTGTGGCTTCACTACTGCCGGTTACTGTTCTAACCTAACCTAACCAATATTTTTGAGATGATGAAACTGACTAACTCTACTAAAAGAAAAAAAAAATCTCTTATTTTCAGAATTACTTACATTTACCAACTCATGTTTGGTAAATCTTAGGATTTACATTTAAATCTTAAGATTTAGGTACCGTAGTTCGAGCTTTTACAGTAACATATAGAAAGTTTTAGGCACGCAGCCTGGTGAAGGATCCCCCGGACGGAGCCCGCCTGGTTATTCTCGGCGTGTCCTACACCTCCTCGCTCTTCAAAGCGCGTCGGTGGAAGGGTCATCCTCCCGCGCGCATTCAGATCGGGTCCTGTGCCAAACCGCATCCAAGAATTCCTGCGCCCTTAACTAGAATGTTGGCCCACCCTGCAGGAGGCTTGCCACGGCTGCCAGTGGCTTTCTGTTTTCCTCGTAATGTGCCCTTCCCGTTGCTAATTCAGCCACACAATACTTTGGGCCATATCTACTACCTTACATCTCCCTCGGATCTCATCATTTCCGACTCGATCACACGAATTATTAAGGGTCAAATCTTTATTTTTATCATATTCCTTTAAAATATACAGCATAATGTGGTTAGCCAAACTATAGTGATAAAGAGCAGTTGATTAGCTCTAATCGCGCCGTTCAATAGTTAACTCTGTACTGGCAATATTCGTTGGTCCAATTATTGGCAATATTATTAGTAATTACAATTAAAACAGCCCCAAGAGACGGTAGCAATGTTAGGAAATTACATATTAATGCTGTTTTAATATTAGAACAGTGGATTACCAAGATTCATTAGAGTGATAGGCGATAATGGTAAAATGAAGAGGGAAGTATTGGTAGTATTTGTAGAATTAGCTTTATTATTCCTGATTAGTTTAGGTTCTGACCCGGTGATCCCGAGGCCACAAACATAACCGTCGTTTTAAAATGCGACCCACAACGTATTGCGCCACCATACTGAGGCAGTCTTCAGGCTACTTAATACGGATGGTCCTTAAGCTACTTAATATGGAGTCCGGTCAATGTATGAGATGTGGTGTGAGCGAGCAAGCAAGTCACCGGCTGGTAAGTAATCACCGCTGCCCATGAACATCTGCGAAAACAGAGAGGTCGCTGATGCGTTGCCGGCCTTTAATGAAAAAGTACGCTCTTTTCTTGAAGCTAAAACAGTTTTTTTTATTATGACAGTCACATAAAGTAGGCACTTTTAAAAAGCAAATATCAAGTGAACGACTACTTACAAATGTTTACCAAAATATACATTCCACCTCGAAATTTGTAGATTACAATGTATCCCGTCAGCTGGCCGCGCCGCCCCCGGCGATACAGTTGAGCGGCTGTCGGGCCCTGCTCAAGATGGCGCGCGATACGCGCCTGACGCGCAGAACTCACTCGCTTATTCAGGCAATTCACTGAATCGATTTGACATGTGGACTGACAGTTATCTTGCGAAATGTTATTTTGGTAAGCTAATATTTCTCTAAGAGTTAGATGCACTTTCATTTAAAAACATTTAGGATGTAGGTATTATATCAATTCACACACACACACACAGGTCCAACCTAGCTCAGGCAAAGAAAAACTCTGGTTTTACTATATTGTTAAGTTTTTATGTTTTGTAATGATATCTGCCTTATTTTTACTAAATAAACAATTTATTTATTTATTTATTTATTTATTCGTACGAAAATTAGTACACTGAAAGTAGACTTAATAATTGTACTCTGAATAGGCTAATTAATCAGTATTTTCGGGCAAAAGCTCGCCACGACCCTGGCTTTCCGTAAATGCCTTTATACTGACTTTAACATTCGTACCTACACGCAAACACGTTCCTGCTTATTATAATACAACAAATAGGAATTAAATCACTTATGATCTAAGTTGCTCTGTAATAAATATATAATTATATACAGGGTGGATCTGTGAACATTAACAACTCTTTTACCATGTGTTCTACCAACCATTCTAAACAACATTAAGTTCTATAAACTTTTCTAAATTCGCATAAAAAAATGACAACTTTGTATGGGAAGTCGAAAATTTTTTCGATGAATTTCGATCATTTTAGGAAATTTAACCTTTGAGGGGATTTGGCTACGGGTTGAGCAGTAAGAAAGTTAGTTCTTTTTTGGCAACTGCAAGTTTCACAACCAGGCAGATGTGAAAAAAGAAAAACCATTCGTTTTTGGCAACTGGTTGCGTAGCAAGAACGTCAGTTCTTCTTCGGCAACTGGTTGTCAAACTTAGTTGCCAATGCGGCCGAAAGGGAAAAATCGTGGAACAAATGTTGCACAGAATGGTCGTAGAACACGTGATCAAAGGGATGTAAATGTTCACAGATACACCCTGTATACATAGATAATTATATATTTGTTACGTAACAAGTGACAATGACAAATATGTAACTATTTTTATTAAATAAACGAATACATCATACGGACAGATAGAAAAACTAGATATTAAATTAAATGTCACAGCTACCCTTTGTCTATTGATTGCATTTAGATAAACATTGAACAACACATACTTACATTGTCTGTGCCTGTTTCTCTCATATTAGCGTGTGATTTCCCGGTTGCATCCAAAGATGTCGCTTTCCCCGATCCCGGAATAAGCTTAAATAATCTTATGAATTCGTTCAAAATACCTTATCCCGTAATTACAACAAATTCATGGAACGGGTTTAGTATGGCTATTTTATACGCTTGTAACTATAGTTCAAGCTTTTACTTCATTGCCAGCAGGGAATCAAACATGGTATAGAACCAATACCAAGTATGAAATTAATAATATTTCAGACATTACGTCGATGTTTAAGGCGTTCTATACGTTGACTATTAGGCATAGTTTGCATGCTGGATTATACATAATGCCGGTAACAGTAAGGTAATACTCGCACACAAATGACAAATTCCTTTGAGTTATCAGCCATTTCCACTGGTGTTACAAGTGTCCATGAGCGGCGGCAATTGCTTACCATCAGGTGATCCGCCTGCTCGTCTGCTACCTATCACATAAAAAAAATGGCCGCACCAAGGGAGGCAGGGGCTCAGAACCTGGGTATGCCCGTACCTAGCGTATGTTACCTTTATGTCACTAATACTTACTTACTCCGATGGCCTAGCGACCCAAAGTATGTCTTGGCCTCCGATACAATATCCGGCCCAGATAGGCTTTCTTGACACTGCGATCCTCCCCCATCCTTTCCATGTGGCCAAGCTATCGGAGTCCTACTACCACCAGGTCTAAGGACGAGCCCAAGAATTTTCCGCAAAATCTTCCGCACAGCGACCAAAAGAATTGTGCGGCGGGTTAACAGCCCACTCACGTAAAAAAAATGTTGTTACGAAACCGATACAAGATAGAAAACGATTCGATCTGTATAATCGTTTAATAAAATACTTAATTAACCCATCCACCGGGGGGTGGACGGATATGTCGGACTCCCCCTGCTGAAGGGGTTTACCGATTAGAACCCCTGGGACTCTCCCTCGTCGTCCATCTTGAAAGATGTCATGGGTCCGAGACACGGAGCCTAGCACCACGACAACAATAAATAAACCTTTATCCTCGTTCATGACCATGACATCATATAATTATGATGATCATGTGATGTTTTTTGCACTGTTTCATAACCAGTTATCAAAAAAAACTTTTTTTCCATTTTTACAACCTCCTAACCTATTTTGGAGCTATAAAGTGTCAAAAATTTTACATTACCAAATGGTCTAACTATTGACATAATTACGTGCTTAGACGTCTACATATTTTTTTATTATAATAAACTAGTACACTACCTAGTTTGATACTTCAGTAAAAAAAAAAGTATAAAGTATCAGCCTTATACTGGTCCCACTGCAGGGCAATTATAGAATATCTATACTTCGTGCCAGATAAACTTGCAATAAAAGTCATTCACCCCACTTGTACCCAGTGCTGTAACTAGCCCTTTTATGCACCCGGTGCGTGCTTTTGTTGATTCAATATCGCTTCAAATTGCGATACAGTACAGTAGGGCGGTCTGGTCATTTCTGCGCCCCTGGAGGATCTGCGCCCAGTGCCTGGGCACCGCTGGCACCGCCCTATTTACGGCACTGCTTGTACTAAGAAGTCGTCAAAATTCGCGATACAGATCGCTTCCCATACTGAACTGTCGATAAAATTACATTTGCCGTGTTTCATAACGCCAAACATCAAAGTTCGGTCTATGTGAAGTTCGCACGTCAAGGACACGCGAATTTTGACGACTTCTTGGTCCAAGTGGCAAGTGGGGTGAATGACTTTTATTGCAAGTTTATCTGGCACGAAGTATGTACTTACGAAGTGTATTCAGAATAGCAACCTTGGAGGGCGGCAAGGTCAAAGGCCGTCGGTTGCCACGGCGACGGCTGCCCGCGGCGTGCGTTGTCACTCACCGTTGTCTCTTGTCTTTGTCCTTTGAGAATACTGGATACTGGCGTCGGGAACATCCTGGTTTCCATTGTGTGTGCCTACTTGGAGATTTAAGTCGTCAAATGTTAATGAGACTCTTCAGCAGTAAAGAGATATTTTGAGGGCACTGAGCGCACCTAAGGGCCGTGTATAAAATACGTCACACGAATTTCATGACTTTTTGTTAAGCCATTAAAATGAACATGTTTCATTATTAATAAGGTATTCAATTCTTCCTTGTTTATGCTGTTTTTTATCAGCTAAGCTTTTACTTTTTAGCTATTTTTTTATTTCAAATTACGTTATTAGTCGGTCGGTACCTACCTCTAAATGACTTTTAACTCTACTAGTGTTGCAGGTGTCCATGAGCGGCGGCATTGCTTACCATCAGGTGATCCGCCTGCTCGTCTGCTACCTATCACATAAAAATATATTATATATTATTATATTCGATTTTCAAATGTGATGTTTACGTGTGACGTACTTTATGGATGACCCCTAAGAACATGAACATAAACACTATTTTAGCTGGTTAGAACGAATTTATGATTATTAATAGGTACATATGTTGTTGCAGTTAATTATAAGTAGAATCAGTTTAGACTGACCCACTGGCCTATTTAGTACCTACGTTCGATTCCTAATCTGAACTTGATCTGAATAAATTAAACGATTGAACGATTAAAGAAAATTTTCAATTTTGTATACTTTAATAATTAGGTATGTGGTTGTAGGACATCAAAGTTAAGCTGATGCGGACGTTGTTGATATTTCCAATTTCCAAAATTGGGATCGTATCTAGTCCGGTCTATGGGATATCTAGTGGGACTTCTGTCCTTTTTAGGGTTCCGTAGTCATTCCCTTTTATTCATCTTTTAAACACAAAAAACAAAATCAAAATCGGTTCATATATTGTTCGGGAACTACGATACATATAGACAGAACAGACACGTCAAACTTATGACACCCCGTCGTTTTTGCGTCGGGGCTTGTACTATTAAGTATTCTGTGGTCGGGGATTAAAAATAAAAATATTCAAACACAGGGTGTATCTGCGAACATTACACATCTCTTTAACCACGTGCTCTATCAACCATTCTGAACAAACATAGAGGGCAAAACTTAATATTGATGGCATAACTTAGCGACAACTTAACAACAATTTACACGTTAATAGGTACCACTACTTTTTTAATGATATATTTAGGTAGGTGGCAGACGAGCCGACGGATCACCTGAAGGTAAGCGATTACCGCCGCCCATTGGAACCTGCAACACCATTGGTGTCACAAGTGCACTGGTTACCTTTTAACCCCCTATCCCTGGATTGGGCCTCCGGTAACCTCGCTCACGCAGCGAAACATAGCGCATGCACTGCTTCACGCCGTTTTTCTGTGAGGACGTGGTATTACTCCGGTCGAGCCGGCCCATTCATGCCGAAGCGTGGCTCTTCCACTGTTTAAAATAATTACTTATCGGACCAATTTTGAAATATCACCGTTTAAAGCTAGTCCTTCACACTGCTCACGCCACGCGTTGATGTATTATCTGTGATAACTACTTTATTATAGGAACTTAGCAGTCGCCCGCCCTCACTTGGCTTCGGCACAGTAGCTCGTCCCACTGTCTGCCAATAGATGGCACTGAGTGTCGATTGCATCGCGTTAGTGTTTTGCCTTTTCGGTTTGTATACAGGATGTAACAAAAAGGGGGTATCAACAATAAAGGGAAATAAGTACCTTGTGTAGATTCTATATGCTAAGTTTCAAATTAATAAAAAAATATTTAAGGGAAAGATAAACAATCTGACTGTAATTCATATAAAATTTTGTATGGAAACAATAATTGTCAGGAATGCAAGGGGCGGTAACTATTCTAAAAGGAGCGGTCAAAGGTTAATATCCCTATCAGCTGAATGCTCATTAGTGATGTGCGAATCAACATAGATTTCACAAAGAATCGGATTTCAATTAGATATTAATAATCGTAATATTAACTTGGCAGGTTAAAAACTCTAATATGAGATATGTAAAGTGTGTCAGAATCGGTTCACTTTGGGATGATACCCCCTTTTTGTAACATCCTGTATAAGGTTTGTCGATGTCTGTAGATTTTATCTCTCTATAAGTAGTATAGATGATAGAACATTAATACTATGAAAATTCAAGACATAGGGTGACCACACAATCAAATAAATATGATACAATGACGAATGTATTAAAATTATCAAATTAAAAAAATACTTTTATTAAAAAATACAGTTAATTAACAATAAACTTTTTTATATTAAATAATGAGTTCCTAAACTTATTTAACGTCGTAAAGGCCAGACAGCAGACACAATAAAAAAGGCTTTTGGGTCTTACGACGTTAATTAAACTTAAAAATTTAAATGTTTTAATTTTTCCCGAAGAATACGCCTGAACAGGAACCGGAATTCTTTTATTATTCGAATGGGGATGATTGATTACCAGTTGTTCCCAATTTCCCATAATCAGTATGTCAATGATATTTATATTTTTATAATTATTATATTGGATGCACCTAATTGTAGGTCATAAAGTAGGTTCAGATAGCCACACAATAATCTTGTTAGTAAAATAATTTTCACCTAAAAGTATGAAATAAAAATAATGTTGAAAACAATTAAACGCGATTGCCTTGCTGGTATTTTCGCGAATCCAAAAGTAAGCAATATGGCCTCTCGACGGTAAAGACAGAGAATGAAAACAAAAACTAAATTTGTATTTATACAAGTACACTCAATAAAATTATTTTAAATGTAGATACATACATACCTATCATTTATTGTTTCGTCATCGCACTTTCTTCGTAAACGATTAGTGGCTTTTCAAATTAAGAATTTCAGCGTTCGAAATTATAATCGTGTTTAGAATCGATGTTTCTGTAGTGATGAATGATGCAGAAACAAACATGGACGTATGTCCATGTTTGTTTCTGCATTATTCATCAAGTATCATTCTAAGTAGTATTACTTAGAGAAAGTATCCAATAGAGTGGCGCGTATCACCGTAAGGGACAGATATTTATATAACCAGGCCAAATAAAAAATACAAAATGGCGGATCTATGTGACTGAAGATACTTCAGTACGGTAGCCAGGGGGTCTACTCCGTTAAACGATATCGATTTATTCATAACGATACGACAATAGTTCGAATTATTCACATATACCCCACTATAAGAAATGGGGGCTTCCATCGTATCGACTGTCATTAATTAATACAAATCTACGAACGATATTACTTTGACAGTTCTTACAAAAAATAATAAATTTGACAGCTTCACAAACGTCAAATTGACGAACATTCCTATGACGTCTCCGATGGTATCGTTAAGAGTAGGTATCGTTTCGTTTGTATTTGTAAAAACTTTTTTCAGTCATTTATGGTCCACGCTGAAGAATAATAAACCAAACAACCAAACTTTTTTCAAACTCGACAATCATTCGTCGTATCGTTACGAATAAAATCGATATCGTTTGGCGTAGTAGACCCCCTGTTATCTCTTACTACGACTGAATTTGGTTGGTTATTACGGTAGTAAAAATACGAACAAAAATCGCACTTAATTACTATGGGTTACTATAGCAACTAGCTTTGCTGGGCGCAGTTCACAACTGACACAACTGAGCCCATCAAAAGTGGAACTCTGACAAAGACAAAAATCATGATTCTGTCTGTTTTACTCTTAGCGATTTCTGTATATAGTTGTTCCGTTTACACGAATATTATTATTTGCGTGTCCTCTCTATGAATACTTTCTCTAAGACATACTACCTACCTAAGTTAGTATGTCCATGGAGTCAAAACGCAGCCATTTTTATGGTTTGACATGCATTCCGTGCTTCCGAGTGTGTTATTGACATTTCGGAGGGCAGTTGAAAGTCAACGCTCTGTAAAGATACACCACATTGCGCGCGCGCCGAACGGATGCATCCCACATGTCCTGTTAAGAGAAATAGGGTATTTGACTAATCTCGATATAGTAAAACATACCAAAATATTGGTAAATAAGAACCAATATATAAACACTAGCTGGTTTTGTTAACATTCAAAGTTTCATGGGCAAGTCCATTTTTAAAGTTTATAATTCTATAAAAATAATTATATCATTGAACTACCCATACATTATACACAAACTTTTATTATAAAACCATGTCATAAACGCAACATTTGATATAGCTACCAAACAAAATTTACTAGACGCGCATACAAGGCACTTGTGTGTGACGTCACACGCTAGTAGCCATTTGTATAGAGCGTTTTTGGGCCTGCGTAAAATATGTGCTCTTGAAGTTGTGATATCTCAGGTAATTCAAATCAGAATCAAATAATTCTTTCAACAATGTTTATTAAATAGAGAGGTCTTTCGATTAAACACATAAATTAGTCAAATACCTTATTGTGCTAATCCCAAAAACAAACGAACTGTGTGTATACTAAATCCGTACCTAGGAGCTGAGGTGCTATGTAACTGTCCCGAAGGTGAAATCGACGTGGCAGGGCGTTGCCCGAACCATGTTTCGCAGACCATTTTGTTACTTCCTCCTTTACTACTCGACCAGAACAATTCGGCGCATTCTGAAAATGGCGGCTTGAGGACTAGTGATGGGAATACTTTCATCTGTATTATACAGTGATACATAGTAGTAATACTAGTTATTTATCTTTGCTGAATTTATTTATTTGACTTCTGATTTAACTGCATAGTAGTTTTATGTATTGAGTACTTAGTAAATAATAAAATAAGCGCATGGTTAGGTCAGAGCGAAGATAACGAAATCAACTAAATTATAACAAAAATCCCGCATAGACATATAGGTACCAACGCTGAAACGCTCAGAGCAAGTATCCGACTTCGTCGATGCAGGTTACCGCTTCTGAATATCTAAAATAAGTATACCATTGCTAAAATTCATTTAATAAGTACTTATATTTAAACATACATTAATAATTTTAATTATTTTAAAATAATGTTATACTTACTACTTCCATTCGTTCGTTATTTATTATGTTCAATTTGGATTCCAATACATATTTTATGTTACGAAGATACATCTAATCAAGTAGGACAAATGACAACGGCAACAATGTTCCGAAAAAAGTATTTATTGCGCGTCACTACGGGATGTGCGGGACGAAGTGCGGGGTACGGGGCGGGGTAACTGCATTCCTGTCATGCGCCTTATTGTTCTGGTCGAGTAGTACCTACCTATTTCCTTTCACCATGACATGACACTGACAGGATCACAGACTAAATAAAGAAAAAAAGGGACCGCGATCAATGGTGTGGGTCAATCGAGTGGTCGATTGCCTCGATTTCTCCGAATGGCTGTCCGGGTGCACTAAATGTTTGCCCGGACAGTCGATTGCGGGAATCCATTACCAAATTACCAAATATTTTTTCGTGTAATATAGGTTAATTTTGTATTAGTGTAATATTAAATTAGTATAATGTGTAAGCGACAGTGGCGCCACCAATTACTTTTATTGTTTATGTTGTTGCAACAATGGCGCCATCATTTGCATATTTATTACGTGCTACCTTCCACTTTATTTATTTATTTATTAGTTTGTTTTTTGTGTGTGCCAATCTTTGTTTACTGGTTCATCAGAACCCCAGCGCATAGTCTGTGTCTGCCTGTCTAAGTATTTGAAGTGTTGCAGTGTATTAAATTTAGGTTTTAAAAACAAGTCAGACAGGCAGGCCCACGATATGCTGCAGGGTCTCCCGCAGTATACCAGCGTCGTGACGTGTCAGGAATGACACGGCGCGACTTTAGCTGAGCGGGCGCCTATTTGGCACAATGTCTGATTTTTTTTTATGTGATAGGTGGCAGACGAGCAGGCGTATCACCTGATGGTAAGCAATTGCCGCCACCCATGGATACCTGCAACACCAGTGGAGTTACAAGTGCGCCAAGTGCAGTTTTTTCTCTCTTATTTCCTTTTCATTAAGTTTGCTGTTGTTTTGTTTTTTTTATTGTTGTTTTGAATGTGCCAAATAAATGTTTTATTCATTCATTCATTCATTCAAAAATCGTCCATCATTATCTACTCAAGGTACGTGAGTGCATGTTATAGTCGCTGCCTACCTTCTCGATACTTTTCCAAGTCTGACTGACCGACAGAGGTAGCAGAAAGCCACTGATCGTTTACTCTTTTGTACTAAAAGGTTCTGTATGCAGTGCATATGCTATACCTATCTATCTAAACTACAGTTTCTAACTTGTGAGTTCGCATATTTTCGCAGGCAGGCAAGTCATAGCTTTTTTATTGATTATCTTTGATAACACGTGATTAGTATTTTTTTTTTTCGTGGTTACATAATGAATCAACAAAAAAAATGTGTTTATTAACAGCATATTAGTATCACCCCTTTTAGTTTCCATACAAAGCTTACAAGTATTAAGTTGATAAAACCGTCTTTATTTTTTAAAAACTATTAGTTAAGTACGTGTTTTTTTTGTATCGCTCATCCGGTGCAACAAGAGCGCAAAGCTGTCATTTGTGCCCAAACTGAGTTTTGTAATAATAAAATGTAAGTAAAGTTTTGTTAATAGCGTTATCTTAGTTTAGGTAACAAAAAAGATATAGCGCCAATGTCTTTGATGCACTGGCCCAAATTTTCAGTCGCTCAAGACCATAAAAGTCCGATTGATCAGTTGTGCCCCCCGGACCCGCGGAGTGTTTACGTGCTCGGTGCATCGACGGCATACAGGTAATGGTGCCTACAAAAAATACTTATTTCAGTGACATCAACAACACAAATATTGCGTAAATTCGGCCAAGTGTGAAATGTGCGTAAGTGACTTATTACAAGGGTAGTAGACCTTATCCAATTGATAGAGATAAGCTCTAATTCCACTTGCACGGTACCTCCATGGTAATAATATTAAGAAAAACCTGGATAGATCTATATCTATATAGGTATGCTATTACTAACTGCTATCAGTTAGTAATATAAAAACGTTACCTGATAGCCTACACAAGATACAAAATAAGTAGTAGTGATTTGTCAAATAGTTCTTTAAATTTTCGCGTTGCATTATAACTATTATTATTATAGACGGGAAATGATGACGGGGAATGATGATTATGTGCTTAAAAAATTACGTCGCGTTAATTCCCGTCTATAATAATAATAAGTAGTAGTGAGTTGTGAGTTCTTTTAAACAAGTAACCTGTTTTTTTATTGAGTTATTTCACTCCCTCAAAATTCTGCCGTGTTAAGTTAAGTGCTATTAGTATAGCAGGGCTCAAAAGTAAGAAAACTTTACATATACGATACCAATGTCTCCGTTTTCACTATTTTTTTAAGTTTAAATATTAATAAAAACCCCAGTATTCATTTATTTGTCTTATTTAAAGTGAGTTTTGTATTTATTTACCCAAATGTTTTGCTTATTTACTACTACGGCATAAAAATATTTAGTATCAACACTAGTGCACATATGCATTTCTTTTTTACATTAATATTTTTTTTGGATTATAATACCGATTTTTTTTTAATTTTTTAAACTAGGTATTAAACTAAGCCTTTAGGCTTAACTATTTATACTTAGTTAAACTTTTATTTAAAAATGTATTTAAACCACTAGCATAATAATTAAAGATCACCACAATGATATTTCAATATGGAAAAATCTTTAAAACGCTCTGGTGTATAATTTGATTTTACGCATTTACGCCCTTGCAAGGGCGTAAATGTTGCACCGGATGAGCGATATGATTACGTTATCTATGAAAACTTATACCTTAGTTGTATTTTTTTACAAAATCAAAAGCCCATTACCTAAATTAAGAAATTGGAGGTGACTTTTTTTTTTTTATGTGATAGGTAGCAGGTGATTATCTCCACACTTTTTGGTGGCATCAGAGATTTAAAATTACGGGCATTTGATTCCTGAATTAAAAGGTTCATCTCTGAAATATATATGCATTCTAACCGTGCCCGTTTTTTCTTCGTCATCATAAATGCATTGAGGTCCGTAGGGGACGCGTTCCTGTAAGCAAGTAACATTTAAGTAATAAAGGAGTTGTAGATTTAATTGGCTAACACCCAACCGATTTCTTCAGAAAATTGTTTAATGCTTGCCAAAATAACATAACAAGAAGATAGATACATACATAATGTGGACCAGGATCTATGGATATTCCAAGCTTTTAAACTTGGCATATCCATATAATAGATATAGTTTAATTCGGTGTAAAGAATGAATAACCTTAGAATACGTTTTACTCATTAATTTGTCATAAGGTTATCATAATAATATGTATACCATAATTATTCCCGATACACGAGTCAGCAACGCGGCAAATCATAGACAATAATATTGGAAAAAAGGAAAAAGTCGGTTTCGTCGAAGGATTCTGTCATTATCGGGCCGTTCTATCATGCCCGATTTGACAATTATTATTTTTTATTTTGCATTTATCCTTGTTATGAGGAACATATTTAGCGAATCATAAAGAACCACTTTTAATTTATTAAATATTCTTTTAAATTATCTAATTATTTGTCTTTTATTACTTAAAATAATCTATCTTCTTCTATCTATATCTATCTTCTATACTATTAATAAAGAGGTAACGCCTCGGCCTGTGACGGACTGACTGACTGATCTATCAACGCACAGCCAAAACTACTGGACCTAAAATCATGAAATTTGAAACATGGGTAGTTCTTACTATGTAGGCGCGCACTAAGAAGGGGTTTTGCGAAAATCACCCCCCAAAGGGGTGAAAGGGGGGGCTTACGTTAGTATGAAAGTCTCTCAATTTAGACGAATGAATGAATGAATGAATATGCTTTTCATTGCACACAAAACAGAGGTATAAAAACTTAAAACTAGTTATAACATGATGATGGATGTTAGAAATTTGAAAATTTGGATTATGGTTGTTTATCAAAAATAAAAATTGACCTGTTTTAGTTTTTTTTTTAATTTAAGCCATAAAGGGGTGAAATGGGGGTTAAAACAATGTATGGGAGATTTATTATTTTTAAAGCTAGAGTCTTGAAAATTGGTATTTGGGCTTTCCATACAAATTGAATGAAAGTCATTTCAGCATTTTTTTTCCACTTACAAAGGGGTGAAAGGTGGTTAAAACGTCGTATGGAAAATTTGACATTTTTAAAGTTAGTCTTGAAAATTGGTATTTGGGCTTGGCATACAAATTTAATGAAAGTAATAATGGTATTTTTTTGCTTCAACCTCCAAAGGGGTGAAAGGGGATTAAAACCTGACACTTTCATTATGAAGCTAGAGTCTTGAAAATAGGTAGTTGGGCTTTGAATACCAATTTATTGAAAGTGATTTCGGCATTATTTTTCTTCAATCAAAAAAGGGGTGAAAAGGGGGTTAAAACGTCGTATTTTCATTTTAAAGCTAGAGTCTTGAATGAAAATGGTTGTACATTTTACTTTCTTCAATTTTATATATTCGGGTCATTCTAATCTATGAGTAAAAAAGTGTAACGTGTTAGAACAACATATAAAATTCTTATTAAGTTGGCCATGTTTAATCTAATTCAAAAGCTTACACCTTATATTACACTTACACAAAAATTAAAATTTAATTTAAAAGTACAATTTCTTTCAAAAAGCGAAAATGTCACAGATTCGTCATGTCCTGTGTATGTAACCTGCTGCACATTCAAATATCTTTCTTTTGAAAAAAATATTTGTAATCAATTCTTAAAACCGATTACTACATTATAAGTTTCAGAGAAATATGTGCTATTCGCACCATGTTTCAAAGAAAAAACAATAGCAATATTTTTTTGATAAAACGTAAGTTTAGGTGTGTAACGAGTTTGCGCATCATTTCAGTGTATGTGGGAGTTTTTGTAAAAAAAAGTGGTAACATTTTCTCGAGGGGTTACTATTTTTCTTTTGCAGCTTCAATGGACCTTTCCAATGTCAGTTGTGTTGTTGTTATGTTGTATTTTTTTCACTGAGGCACAAAAAATACATTTATGTGTTGAAATTCTGATGTGTGAAAAGTTCGAGCGTCATTTCTGGTCGGAATATAATTCGGTAAGTACGATAATTAAAATTATTTTGCAATTTTGTGCGCAACTCCTATTGATAGCAAAAAACAAAGATTGGATTATGTCAAAATTTAACCTCGAAATTTGGCGGTTATCACGTCAAACTCTTGCTTTTGTCATTTCTGTGTACCCTCATTTCTGTGTATGGTATTACACAGAAATGACGATCATACACAGAAATGATTAGGTTAGCTACTTAGGTGCCAGTTAGGTACCTAGTAATGCTGTTAATATAGATTTTAGAGGTAAACCGTTTTGAAGGGTTCCCTACCTAAAAATAAAATACTAAAATGGGACTTTATTCAAGAGATTTCGCTGTCCGTCCATCCGTCCGCCCCTCTTTCTGTCACCACGCTGTATCTGATGAACCGTAATAGCTAGACAGTTGAAATTTTCAGGCATTATATAAGTATTTCTGTTGCCACTATAACAACAAATAGTAAAAATAAAAATCAATATTTGATGGTAGCTCCTATACAACAACCGTGATTTTTTTAACGTTTTTTATTCCATATTAACAACGGAAATAGCTAAGATGCTTAAAATGTTCACAAAATATTCAGTTTTATATAAGAATTATAAATAAATAATTAAATTAAAATAAAATAAATATTGAAAGGGGTCTCATGTAAAACAAACGTGATTTTTTGGCCGTTTTTACGGAACCCTTCGTGCGCGAGTCTGATTCGCACTTGTCCAGTTTTATAAAGTAATTGCATTCTTTAATTAAAAGCACTAGTATTATAAAAAAAAATCTCCATCCGAGTCTTCATTGAAAAAAAATTTGTTGAATTTGTAGATGATCTGTAACATGAATGTAGATTGAAGACTGGCGTTTATTTAAGACATAATCAATGTGCTGTACTAATTCTCCATCAATATTCGATTATTGGACTCCCACCCACCCACTCGTACTCTTAAACATCAAACCGCCTTTATCAAAGTAAAAAAAATCCTCAATTTTTTCAATGAATACTGAGATGAAGAATTTTTATAAATACATATTTAAAATATTTTATAATTAATATTAGAAGTGCCATGTTAGTAATAACTCATTATAATTAAAAGACTGACTGAAATGAATAATCCTAAACTACTGAATTATTATTTAAAAAAATTAGTACACAGAAATGATAATCATTTCTGTGTATTAATTTGTTTGATTTTTTTTTTAGTCTAAGCTTTAAATAATTGTCTAATAATATTGTTTTTTTATGATAAGAAATACGTTGTTTTTTTAAGTTTGTATTAGAAACTCATGTGAAAATTGTTTTTCCTATTTTTTTTAGTCAATGTGATCATTTCTGTGGATATTTTGATCATTTCTGTGTACGATCTTTTTTAGTTTTTTATTTTTTTTAAATAAATTATTGAATATTAAACTGTGTTTCAATATTATTTGTATGCACCTAACTAAAAGTAATATAATATAATAAAATATTCATTTTAGGCTAATTTTTGTTTTTTCATGCTAGATTAGAATGACCCATTCGTGAAAGAGGTTTAAATCGTCGTATGGAAATTTTTGAAGCTAGAGTCTTGAAAATTGGTATTGGGGCTTGGCATACAAATTTAATGAAAGTAATAATGGTTTTTTTTTTCTTCATCCTGTAATGGGGTGAAAGGGGGTTAAAATGTCGTATTGCCATTTTGAAGCTAGAGTCTTGAAAATTGGACTTTCCATACAAATTTAATTAAAGTAGCAGTGACATACTTTTTCTTCAAGTCAAAAGGGGGTTAAGACGTCGTATTGTCATTTTTAAAGCTAGAGTCTTGAACATTGATATTTAGGCTTTGCATACCAATTTTATGAAAGTTATTTCAGCATTAGTTTTCTTCAATCAAAAAAGGGGTGAAATGGGGGTTAAAAACGTCGTATTTTATTTGTTTTAAAATATTTTAAATAAAAGCAAAATGGCGGTAGTAGTGAATATAAAATTATTTATTGGAATCAAACAAGACTCAGAGGATTACCTGAAAACAATTCAAGCGACTTTGTATCATAAAAAAAATCAATGAAGAGGAGAAATTGGCGATATTCCCAAATTACCTAAGTGGACCAGCATTAGCATTCCACAAAACTGATAAAAATAATTACCATCCAATAGCATTGTTACCGACGTCAGCCGTATTTGAATCTGCCATGATAAACCGCTTAAATTCATTCTACGAAAAATTTTTTAACCTTCATGAAAACCAGTACGGCTTTCGAAAAAATTACTCCACAATACTAGCGACCTACAAATACACAAAAAATATTTTTAATATAATTAATATCAAACAAATTGCTGTAGGCCTCTTACTCGATATGAGTAAAACCTACGATCGAGTTTCTTATAAAATTTTACTTAACAAATTATATGAATCAGGAGTAAGGGGAATGTCACACGAGTGGTTCAAATCCTACCTTAACAACCGCTACCAACATGTAGTCATAGAACATACGGACTTTGATACCGAAATAATAACAGATACATTATCAGATAAAATACAAGTTACTGGCTCTATCCATCAGGGTAGTGTATTAGGGTGTTTGTTATTCCTCATATATATTAATAATCTTCCAAACGCAATAGAGGAACAATGTGTTCTCTTTGCCGATGACGTCTCTATCTTGATTTCATGTTCAGATCATAACGAATTAGACCTTAAATTGAATAAAACACTGGAGAATATCGATACCTTAAATCTCAAAGGGCGTAATCACCAAATCATCACTTTTCAGGAGAGCCGAAACAAAAAAAAATATCTAAGAATTAAATTCATAACTTTTAAACTAATAATGCCATATAAATGAAATTTGGATGTAATTATCGAGTATCGAGAGCTTTATAACACAGTTATATGGTATTCAAAATACAACCAATGTTTGCCAAACTGATTTGTGATTACGCCAAAAAAATATTGACAACTTGGCATTTACGACCTAAAAAAAAAGGCTGTTCTGCAATAAGTTATGGTATAATGGCGTTTACGACTTGAAAAAAAGGCTATTCTGCTCTATGCTATGGTGTAACAGCCTAGTTAACTTATAGAAAATGCATTTTAAAAAGCTATTTTCGGTTTTTTATAAGTAAAAACACTTCGAGGAAGATACAAATTAAGAGACAAATACGGGTAGTTTCATTATTACAAAATTTATAGCAAGTACAGAAATGAAAACGATTTTATTATTTCAATTATACAAACGCAATCATTTTAGTTTGAAATTCAAACGAAAGTTATTGATTTCTATAATTTTGTTTTGTTTTTAAATTAGTATAAACAATATCTGCATCGACAGGACTTTTACTTAGAGCTTAAATTTTAATAAGTCTTCTACCAGTACTGTGCAAAGAAGTAAAACAAACGTTTATTTTTAAAAATGTTAAAGCTAGGATTGATCTACATAAGATTTAAGCGCTAGCAAAACTCCCGCCACTTTGTTTATGTTTCAGGTTTGCGTGCTATTAACAATCTTTAATAGGAGTACTGTTGGGCAAAAGAAATAAAAGACGTCAACTTCACTATATTAACAAGAATTTAATCACAGACATCGATACAATTCGGTTCGACGAGGGGAAATGAGTGGTATTTTCTGCTCATTTTCGTATTTCCTCATTTTCGTCTAGGATACTGACACTAGAGTAATTCTTCTTACGTATGGGTAGTAAAAGTACTTGTTAATTGCATATCTGAGCGTTTTTATTTTAGAATTTATAGAAACCGGACTAAACGCGATATTCATTATGCAGTATTTCTACCACTTACTTTATTTATTTTGTTTAAATTCTTAAAGTAACTCGAGTCGTAAACGCCACTGTTACACATATCTGTCCTATACGCCTCATTCGATAGTCAGTATTTTTCACATCATTATAATTTTAACTGGTGTATCGACCGAAACCTTAATAATGAATTTTTAAAGGTATTTACGACTAAAATTCTTGCATTATCGACGGTAAACACGTGGGCTGTAATCACCACTTTTTTGCGAATTTTAAAACTTTGATAATACAGATCGATAGAGAAAAAAAAATGGAGTAAGATAGCATTCAAAAGTCATTTTGGCCAAAATGGTGATTACGCCCTTTGAGATTTAAGGTATCGTATAGTAAATTGGCTAGAAATACATTATTTACAACTAAACATAAACAAGACAAAAATCATTCAATTTAAACCGTACCAAAAAACTACATTTAAAATCTCGTATGCATTTAAAAATATTAAGTTACAAACCGTAGATACTGCAACCCTATTAAGGATAAATTTAGACTCCCACTTAAATTGGAAACATCACGTTCAACAGCTACTTAATAAAATGTCTTCCTTCATCTATGCCCTACAGCACCTTAAGAGAGTTACTGATTATAAACCGCCCTTACTGCATATTACGCGTACGCCCACTCCAGACTCACGTATGGCATATTATTGTGCGGGAAACTCGAGCGACGTGGGAAAAGTTTTTATTCCTCCAAAAAAAAATGTCTAAGAATACAAGTAATATTGACCAAATGGAATCCTGTAGAAACCACTTCGTAAGTCATAAAATATTAACTGTCACATCTATTTATATACTCGAGTCATTGTAAATTCATTAAAAAATACCCAGATTTTTACTCACCAGTAAAAAATAATAACAAGAGGAACAATAGATATTTAAACAAATTTAAAACTCCATTTTCAAAATTAAAATTAGTTTCATCCAGCCCACATCATATGTTAATAAGAATATACAACCATCTACCTAATTATATAAAAAATCAAACAAATCCAAAATATTCAGCAAAATATTAAAAGAATATTTAATAAATAAGTGCTATAACATACAAGAGTACTTTGACGACGCAAATAATATAATAATAAATAATTAATTCCTATCCTACAAATACTTCAGCATCTCTCCTAATATTTATTCTTCTGTTACCGTTTTTCGTGTTAATGTTTATTCTTAAGACTTTAAATTTGTTTTCTTTAGTTTTATTTAAATAATTATTTAATTTAAGTAACTAAGTAAGTATAAGTATGTGATAAGCCCTCTCATATTGCTATGTCCTTGCAGGACGTCATGAATAATGGAACTACCTACCACCTTTGTACAAATGTTTTGTAATTTATGACATGCAATAAATGATTTGATTTGATTTGAAAACAATTGAAGGCGATATCGAAATATGGGAAGATCTGGAGAAAATTTTCTTGCAAAACTCTGTGCTAAAATAAATAACGAAAAAAATTCTACTACGTGAAACAGGAATATAACGAAGACATTTTGAATTATTTTTACCGCCTCCAGGAATAAGCCCATAAAGCCAGCCAGTCACTATAAGGCACACCAGAGAGCAAGAATACCTTAGATCCTCAATGTAGGTACCTAATGTACAAAAAGTGGTCGCCGTAGCCGTAATCGGCTTGGAAGGCATCATATCACTCATGTCCATCTTGGATTTTAAATTTTGTAATAATCACAGTATTCTTCTAGTGTAGCCCTTTTATTTGATACCCATATTGAGGGGGTTGTGGAAAAATATGATATCCGCCATTTTGTACCGGCGGCCATCTTAGATTTACAATGTTATTGATATTACTATATTGTATTGAATAGAATAGAATAGAATAGAAATCATTTATTTGCTTTTGAGTAGGGTATACAGTAGATGACAATGATACATAAATGACCGCCTTCCTCAGCC
Organism: Cnaphalocrocis medinalis; assembly: GCA_014851415.1. Lineage (NCBI taxonomy): Eukaryota > Metazoa > Arthropoda > Insecta > Lepidoptera > Crambidae > Cnaphalocrocis > Cnaphalocrocis medinalis. Next base: position 2,373,455 of record CM026275.1, read on the forward strand.
GTCAACAACAGCATGCAAACTACAATTATAATTTAAAACTAATTACAATGAATAAACATACAGTTGAAAAATTCTTGTAGGGAATAAAATCCTTGCCTAGTGAGCTCTGAGTGCAAGTCATTCTTAAATTTACTTAAAGTTGGCATGTCTTTTATATATTGCGGAATATTGTGTGTATATATATTCACGCACATGCAGAAACAATTTTTTTTCATACGTGTACTTTTTGGGACAAAGTCAATAACCAGTCTACCTATTACCATTCCGAGTATTCCAGGTGTATACATCTCTGGCCAATTTGAAACAGCTCAGATTCTGTCTAACAAATTTTGCTATTTCAAAAACGTAAAGACATGGCAAGGGGAGTATATTTAGTGACTTAAATAGTGGCCTACAAGACTCGTCGGGTGGAATGCTACAAATGGCTCTTAAGCATTTTTTTTGTGCGATGAATGCTCTTTGTAGGTCACTACTGTTGCCCCATATAATAAGTCCATAACGCAAAACCGACTCCACATATGCGAAATAGGCTGTAAGAGCAGTATGCCTTGTTGCTGTCTTAACTAATTTATACAATGCAAATTGTCATCGGAACTGAAGGTGTGTACCAAAGGAGGAGGGGATCTCTGGGCCCAAAGTAATCAAGATGAAAAGCATCCTCAAAAATCGGTTATATTTTTGTAAAGAAACTCACAAAATACTAGACCATTTTACAATCCAGCAGTCTATATATTCATTTACGACCGTTATACGTAAATGGTAATTACTAGCAACACTAAATACTAGCTTCCATCTTAAAACACATCATTCATCTGTATAATAGTAAGAACATTGATTTTAACTTCCTCGGCGTAAAACTGCCCTAAATACCCTATAGTAAGCCACATTGAATATTAAATTTCCACGCGTAATAATAACTGAACTGCCACCTTCGCGTTGCTTCCGTCTCGGGCGTAAAAGCGATCAACTGGCACTAACGGGAAAGTATGATGGCAACATTCCGAAGTAGTAGACCGTTACTACCATTACAGTATTTGTACGTTGGTCCTACGACCACTTACGTACTTTGTCGTGCATCGATTAGAGTACTTTTAGGCACATTTTCGACCCTACTGTTTGAACTAATCGAAAGTTATCGTTCATTTCGGGGTTTTTGCAATAAAAACATGCAAATACCTAAGGTGCCACTTGCGGCCTTATACGTAGGGACCGTCGACATTATCAGATAAAATACAAGTTACTGGCTCTATCCATCAGGGTAGTGTATTAGGGTGTTTGTGATTCCTCATATATATTAATAATCTTCCAAACGCAATAGAGGAACAATGTGTTCTCTTTGCCGATGACGTCTCTATCTTGACTTCATGTTCAGATCATAACGAATTAGACCTTAAATTGAATAAAACACTGGAGAATATCGATACCTTAAATCTCAAAGGGCGTAATCACCAAATCATCACTTTTCAGGAGAGCCGAAACAAAAAAAATATCTAAGATTAAATTCATAACTTTTAAACTAATAATGCCATATAAATGAAATTTGGATGTAATTATCGAGTATCGAGAGCTTTATAACACAGTTATATGGTATTCAAAATACAACCAATGTTTGCCAAACTGATTTGTGATTACGCCAAAAAAATATTGACAACTTGGCATTTACGACCTAAAAAAAAGGCTGTTCTGCAATAAGTTATGGTATAATGGCGTTTACGACTTGAAAAAAAGGCTATTCTGCTCTATGCTATGGTGTAACAGCCTAGTTAACTTATAGAAAATGCATTTTAAAAAGCTATTTTCTTTTTTTTATAAGTAAAAACACTTCGAGGGAGACAAATACGGGTAGTTTCATTATTACAAAATTTATAGCAAGTACAGAAATGAAAACGATTTTATTATTTCAATTATACAAACGCAATCATTTTAGTTTGAAATTCAAACGAAAGTTATTGATTTCTATAATTTTGTTTTGTTTTTAAATTAGTATAAACAATATCTGCATCGACAGGACTTTTACTTAGAGCTTAAATTTTAATAAGTCTTCTACCAGTACTGTGCAAAGAAGTAAAACAAACGTTTATTTTTAAAAATGTTAAAGCTAGGATTGATCTACATAAGATTTAAGCGCTAGCAAAACTCCCGCCACTTTGTTTTGCGTGCTATTAACAATCTTTAATAGGAGTACTGTTGGGCAAAAGAAATAAAAGACGTCAACTTCACTATATTAACAAGAATTTAATCACAGACATCGATACAATTCGGTTCGACGAGGGGAAATGAGTGGTATTTTCTGCTCATTTTCGTATTTCCTCATTTTCGTCTAGGATACTGACACTAGAGTAATTCTTCTTACGTATGGGTAGTAAAAGTACTTGTTAATTGCATATCTGAGCGTTTTTATTTTAGAATTTATAGAAACCGGACTAAACGCGATATTCATTATGCAGTATTTCTACCACTTACTTTATTTATTTTGTTTAAATTCTTAAAGTAACTCGAGTCGTAAACGCCACTGTTACACATATCTGTCCTATACGCCTCATTCGATAGTCAGTATTTTTCACATCATTATAATTTTAACTGGTGTATCGACCGAAACCTTAATAATGAATTTTTAAAGGTATTTACGACTAAAATTCTTGCATTATCGACGGTAAACACGTGGGCTGTAATCACCACTTTTTTGCGAATTTTAAAACTTTGATAATACAGATCGATAGAGAAAAAAAATGGAGTAAGATAGCATTCAAAAGTCATTTTGGCCAAAATGGTGATTACGCCCTTTGAGATTTAAGGTATCGTATAGTAAATTGGCTAGAAATACATAATTTACAACTAAACATAAACAAGACAAAAAATCATTCAATTTAAACCGTACCAAAAAACTACATTTAAAATCTCGTATGCATTTAAAAATATTAAGTTACAAACCGTAGATACTGCAACCCTATTAAGGATAAATTTAGACTCCCACTTAAATTGGAAACATCACGTTCAACAGCTACTTAATAAAATGTCTTCCTTCATCTATGCCCTACAGCACCTTAAGAGAGTTACTGATTATAAAACCGCCCTTACTGCATATTACGCGTACGCCCACTCCAGACTCACGTATGGCATATTATTGTGGGGAAACTCGAGCGACGTGGGAAAAGTTTTTATTCTTCAAAAAAAAATGTCTAAGAATACAAGTAAATATTGACCAAATGGAATCCTGTAGAAACCACTTCGTAAGTCATAAAATATTAACTGTCACATCTATTTATATACTCGAGTCATGTAAATTCATTAAAAAATACCCAGATTTTTACTCACCAGTAAAAAATAATAACAAGAGGAACAATAGATATTTAAACAAATTTAAAACTCCATTTTCAAAATTAAAATTAGTTTCATCCAGCCCACATCATATGTTAATAAGAATATACAACCATCTACCTAATTATATAAAAAATCAAACAAATCCAAAAATATTCAGCAAAATATTAAAAGAATATTTAATAAATAAGTGCTATAACATACAAGAGTACTTTGACGACGCAAATAATATAATAATAAATAATTAATTCCTATCCTACAAATACTTCAGCATCTCTCCTAATATTTATTCTTCTGTTACCGTTTTTCGTGTTAATGTTTATTCTTAAGACTTTAAATTTGTTTTCTTTAGTTTTATTTAAATAATTATTTAATTTAAGTAACTAAGTAAGTATAAGTATGTGATAAGCCCTCTCATATTGCTATGTCCTTGCAGGACGTCATGAATAATTCTAATGAATAATCTATAACTACCTACCACCTTTGTACAAATGTTTTGTAATTTATGACATGCAATAAATGATTTGATTTGATTTTGAAAACAATTGAAGGCGATATCGAAATATGGGAAGATCTGGAGAAAATTTTCTTGGAAAACTCTGTGCTAAAATAAATAACGAAAAAAATTCTACTACGTGAAACAGGAATATAACGAAGACATTTTGAATTATTTTTACCGCCTCCAGCCGGGCTAAGATGCGCACCGCGACAAAATTTTGTCGACTCTCGTTCGCGAGAGCGTATCCTTCTATCCCGCTCCTCGCCCTGTCAGGTGAGCGAGAAGCAACTAGCGATGACGCAATACGAGTGTCGACAAAATTATCTCGTGGTGCGCATCTTAGCCCGGCAGGAATAAGCCCATAAAGCCAGCCAGTCACTATAAGGCACACCAGAGAGCAAGAATACCTTAGATCCTCAATGTAGGTACCTAATGTACAAAAAGTGGTCGCCGTAGCCGTAATCGGTTTGGAAGGCATCATATCACTCATGTCCATCTTGGATTTTAAATTTTGTAATAATCACAGTATTCTTCTAGTGTAGCCCTTTTATTTGATACCCATATTGAGGGGGTTGTGGAAAATATGATATCCGCCATTTTGTACCGGCGGTATTGTATTGAATAGAATAGAATAGAAATCATTTATTTGCTTTTGAGTAGGGTATACAGTAGATGACAATGATACATAAATGACTGCCTTCCTCAGCCGTCAACAACAGCATGCAAACTACAATTATAATTTAAAACTAATTACAATGAATAAACATACAGTTGAAAATTCTTGTAGGGAATAAAATCCTTGCCTAGTGAGCTCTGAGTGCAAGTCATTCTTAAATTTACTTAAAGTTGGCATGTCTTTTATATATTGCGGAATATTGTGTGTATATATATTCACGCACATGCAGAAACAATTTTTTTTCATGCGTGTACTTTTTGGGACAAAGTCAATAACCAGTCTATTACCATTCCGAGTATTCCAGGTGTATACATCTCTGGCCAATTTGAAACAGCTCAGATTCTGTCTAACAAATTTTGCTATTTCAAAAACGTAAAGACATGGCAAGGGGAGTATATTTAGTGACTTAAATAGTGGCCTACAAGACTCGTCGGGTGGAATGCTACAAATGGCTCTTATGCATTTTTTTTGTGCGATGAATGCTCTTTGTAGGTCACTACTGTTGCCCCATATAATAAGTCCATAACGCAAAACCGACTCCACATATGCGAAATAGGCTGTAAGAGCAGTATGCCTTGTTGCTGTCTTAACTAATTTATACAATGCAAATTGTCATCGGAACTGAAGGTGTGTACCAAAGGAGGAGGGGATCTCTGGGCCCAAAGTAATCAAGATGAAAAGCATCCTCAAAAATCGGTTTTATTTTTGTAAAGAAACTCACAAAATACTAGACCATTTTACAATCCAGAATATTAGAAAACTTAAAAACATCGTATAAAACTAACTATCGATATAAAGTGAATTTGATGACAACACAATAATCGTTAAAATGTATGAAAATCGCAAGAAAATCGTGTAAGAAATTGATAATCGATATTGTACGGTGGCCAGCACATCAAGTTACTACAATCTGTCAAATTTCTTCAATCTAACCTCACTTTTATGTCAAACGTGTTTGGTTCAATATCAACTGAGGAAATTTGACAGATTGTAGTAACTTGATGTGCTGGCCACTGTACCTAATCTATGAAACACTCGGACTAATTAGAACTCTTTCGAGATGAAGTATGAGGTGATGTATTTTTCTTTTTCATAAAGAAAAATTGAATTGACAAATGTCAATAAAACGTTTGTCAAGAAAAATATTGAGAATTTCATGTATTTTTAAATCGAAAGAATGTTATTAATTTCTGAGTTGTGGTCAGCTTTTTATCACGGAGACTAATTAAACAATTTGACCTAATTTTGGTCTCGGATTATGCCGGTTATGCGATGATTGTTGAAAGATAAGCAAAGTCGAATTTCCTCATTCCTGCCCTGTGGAAATATTTAAAAATCAGCGCCTAAGGGCCCAAGAAGCAGGATGCAGCAGAAAATCAGACTGGAGCTGTCCTTACTATACAACGCCACGTCGCACAGTACTCTAGTAATGAGTACTTTGTACCAAAATTGTAGTTAATTCTGATTGAGTCTATTATGTGCCAATATAATGTCCGGCCCTCTACCTACTTGCATAATTTAGTCTAAAAGCGATTAAAATACATGTATAAGAACGACTTTTACTTTCTTACACATTATGCATTGTGACAAGGTCCTAAAGTGTATACATATTTTTGGAGTAGACTGTACATACATAACCTCACTTTTACTATTAATTTAAATATCTCGATTCCTGGATTGCCTATTTTTCCCAAAATTTTTGTGGCGAATTGTTATTATGAATCTTTCAAAATAAGGCATCTTAAATTTGTATAACACTTAAGCCCACAAACATACGAAACAGTCGCGTTCTCCTTTCAGATTAATGTGACAACAGGAAGGTACTCTTAGAATAATAACAAGGTACTAAAATTTCAATTTCTAATTTTGACCCAAACAAATAAACAAATACCGTACTAGTCGAGCTAAATAAAACCGTTTAATAATAATAATAATAATGTGACGACCCCATCGCCCGCTGGTGAGAGTTGGTGATCTTCGCTAACGAAGAACAACAACTCTCATCAGTGCAATCAGTCTCCGCATGGGCAGCTTGTGGCGAGCTGTTGGTGTGTGGCGACACCACGGACCCCGATACTCCGGAGGGTCCGTATTACTCCTTTGACCCTCGCCTCCTGGTTTGCCTTAACCAGCCGGCCGGAGTGGAGTTGCAAGAGCAGAACCTATGCTCCAGGTTGGAAGTGTAAAATGTCATAACGCCGGGGGCCTGCTGACCGGTGCTTAGCACATAGGGATCTGGCGCCCCGCAGTCTCACCTCTCGACAACCTTAGCCGCTCACGCCAATGTTGCCCGCCTCGCTGCCAACTGGCAGCTTTGATAGGGGGCCCATTTAGTGTGCGGCAAGTCACCGCCTGCTATGATTTATCATAGATGAGACTTTTGATAGGCAGGCGTCCCGTTGTCTCATCAATATCCCGGCAACCAGTCCAGCAATACCACCTCCATAGTCCCGGTTTAGTTCCCATCTTATCTGCAATAGTCCTTGCACGTAGCGGGTGCTGTCTTTGGTTGTATCTCATCAATAGTACAAGCAGAGACAGTACCCGCTAGGTGTACACATCCCCACTTTCATTAATGTGTCTCAAAGGGGCCTCTACGTGTTGGATCTGTATCCCCACGCACGCCTTCCAAAAGGACCGGCCTCCGTGCCGTGATTTTCCAACAGGAGATATACATAATAATAATAAAACCGTTTAATAAACAAATACCGTACGAGTCGAGCTAAATAAAACCGTTTAATAATAATTTTAGTTCCCATCTTATCTGCAATAGTCCTTGCACGTAGCGGGTGCTGTCTTTGGTTGTATCTCTTCAATAGTACAAGCAGAGACAGTACCCGTTAGGTGTACACATCCCCACTTTCATTATGTGTCTCAAAGGGGCCTCTACGTGTTGGATCTGTATCTCCACGCACGCCTTCCAAAAGGACCGGCTTCCGTGCCGTGATTTTCCAACAGGAGAGATTATCTCAATAGATGGCGCTTAGCAGGTGAAAAACAAAGATATTGGATATAAAACAAGATGGTGTACTATGAAAATGAATGCAATGTTAATTTCGACTCTATGCAGTGGGAATAAAGATTACTTTGAAATGCCAAATCGCTTTACAGAAAATCGAGCCGAGCGAGATGTCGCTATATAGGATGATGTCCTTGTCTAATGGGTTGCCATCATAAAAAAAAAACCTTTGTGCTATAACTTAAGCAATGTTTATTTCTTCTTCTGGGGAACTTTCAAAATATTTAATAATTTAAAGGAATGATACGTTGGAATTAATAATGACTTTTTTATTTTTTTTTATTTTAAACCATGATAAACGACTGTTTTTATGTAAAAGTCGGTGATATGGTAGTTTTAATTATAATCAATATGCAACACTTGGCGTCTCGACATCACCATCACATTTTGTATTATTGTGACGACAAAAATAACGTGTAAAAATTGTGATTATTTATTTTTAATGGTTCTCACTTGTTGTGTGATAGGATTCAAAAGTGAATCTTATAAAGGTAAGTATTTAGTCAAAGCTTTTTTTTTTGCATTGAGTAGGGTGTCCATTTCGCTTGTCATCTAAAGACGGATTTACTTTTTTATTTCTTTTGGACAAATCGGAAAGTTTTCATGGTCGAACAAATTGCATGATAATGGACGACCATAAAAAGGTCATGTTATGTAAAAAGTGTAGCTATAAATCTATTTCATTTTCAATTTATCAAATCGTAAAGTATGTACGTTTGTATGAATAATACGCTATGGCCGGTTAAATGTGCCGCAGAGTGTATTATTATAGGTAGGTAAATAGAAAATCTAATAGGGCTAGCACAAACTTTTCGAAAAGTCGGTAGTCTCTTCGTATCGTACGTATACATAATAAGAATTTTATTGTGGAACTTGTGTTCTTTCTACAAATTTGCTCATAAATACTCAAACGATACTTTGAAACGTTCGTGCTAGCCCTTCTAGTTTGAATGGGCTTCACGAGTTTCCTAGAGAAAGCGATGTCCGACTCCCACGTGGGTGGACTAAGTTTGACTAACAATAATTGTAATCGAAACGCTAAAACGTGTGGTCACCTTATTAGAGTAGGACGTTAACCAATATATAGACATCTCGCGAGGCTCGAATGTAAGTCATAAGTGCGCCATCTTGTTATAGTGTAAAATCTTTGGTGAAAAATGGGTGAAAATAGTTCTGTCAATGTCGAATCCGTTACTACTACCAATTTTTGTGTGTTTCACGCCATCTAGTAATCGTTTTGGAACTATTTTTTTTTTGGAAATCGCCTCATTTTGTGGTAGTAAATAAATGCTTGATTTTGTCTTTCTAGCACCTTCGATGGATTTTTTATTCACCGTAGATATATATATTCTATTCTGAGATGTGTAATTAATAAAATTTCGAAATAAGGAATAAATTATTACGAAAATTTACCAAAAAACATGACGCAGGTCCGTCGCCGCGGTAATGATTTGAAGAGACCACCTGTCAAAACTCCCGTATTTATTTCGTAGTTTTTTCGTTATTACAAGTATACTTATTATCAATTTAATATAAAACGAACGGTTGGAAATTTGTTGCAAATGTTTATACGCTTCTATTGGCATGTATATTATTTAAAAAAAAGTCGTATCCTAGCTATGAAATTGGAATCTTTAACAAATTAAGGGGTCACTTCTGACTTAGTTTTTGTCTATAATAAGATGTAGGTAATTCGATCCTTGTCCGCTGTTTGCCTAATTCTTGGCTACAAATGGTTATATGTTTGACAAGTATTTAATAATTAATCTATTAAAAAAAAGGATTTAAAGTTCGACAATTTTAGTAAAATTCACGACTCACATCACCTTAATTTTTCGTGGAATTTGTTTAAAATCTTTTGAAATATCACACAAAAGACAGAAGTGTCCGGTTTAAACTATTGTTTATTATACACATTAAATAATTATAATAAAAACATAGGGGAAAGGACCCGATTATCGGATAGTTGCCCAATTTCGGATACCTCAATATCTCCTTAGTGAAAAGCGCTACCTATCTTGCACCCCCTGTCCCTATTAGCATGCTTCAAGAGAGCAGCACTGCAGCGCATGCAGCGCCATAGTTGGTTTAATGAAGAAAAAACGAAGACACGTTAAAATTTTGCCGCGAAAAATATTTTATTGTGGAGTTTCTGGGCCAAATTTTGAAAAAGTAAGTGTTTAAACGAGATTAACTTAAATTGTTTTATAATAGTTATTAGTTGGTTAACTTTAAAAACCTAGTTAAGTGACAAAAATATACCAAAATATTTTGTGATGTTATGTGTTTACCTATTTGTTTGAATTCCTTATATCGGATACTTGCTGTTGCTCAATATCGGATATCCGATTTTAGGTGAACTTGAAATGTCGTAGCGGTCAAATATTTTTTTTGTTTTGATTTCATATTCAGAAAATGGATAGCAATACAAAAAGAAAAACTTAATGTCCTCGTGCCATGAAAAATGCATAATTTAGCTGTGACAAATAAGGAGATGGGGTATTTAAAAGCTTCAAAAACATTTGGTGTTTCGAAGATTAAACATTTTAGACAATGTACGTGATTTCTGTATAAAAATTAAGAAAATGTTGTGGGAAATAAATAATTGTGATTTTTGTTTAAAATATTCAGAATATATTATAAAACATAGAGGTTGAATACTAAAATTAAATAACAAGTCTTTAAAAAATTGTAAGGTCTTATACTATTTAAAAGTAAAAATTTTAACTATAGTTGATGATTAAGATGTATATTTATAATTTGTGGAACTTAACTGGTTACTTAAAAGCATAAATCAAGTTTTGTTTTCACATTTATTAATATGATTTATAATGTTAAAATGGCTTCTCAATATCGCATATCCGATATTGCCCCAATTTCGGATATCCGGTATTAGAAGACCACTTTGTCAGTACCTGATTTCGGTATTAAATTGGAATCATATAATTTTCTGTATTATTATTCCATACATCCATCTAACTCCTCTTAAGTTTAAAAGTACATGGATTCATGATTACAGAACCAAAATTTTATTTGTTTTTGATCATTAATAATATTTTTTTTAACGGATTTTCAAAAAGTATCCGATAATCGGGTCCTTTCCCCTATATGTTGTCGCTGGCAATTTTAAGATTTAGGCATTTTAATTTTGTAAATTTGTTGAATTTATTGAATTTATTAAAATATTGCCTTTTTAGGGTATGATTTTAAGGTGTTGTCTAAAATGATTTTGGACGTAAAGCGAAAGTATAAGTATTTAATGAAAAGTTTACGGTTCAAACTAAAGCAAGGCTTGTGCACTTATATCCTGTATTTTTTTCCAATTCGTAATTAAATTCTGATTAGATAAACTAAGTGTTGAAAAATGACAATTATTTTCAAATGTCGCCTACTACCCGGCCTTAATTATAAGTGGGTTATGGGACAACTTGCCCGAAAAAAAAACTCGCCCGAGGATTTCAAGTTTTTTGGCCGGGTACTGTTCTAACCTAACCTAACCAATATTTTTTCTTTTTGTAAAGTTTAGTCAGTATCATCATCATAAAAAAACCGGCCAAGAGCGTGTCGGACACGCACATGAAAGGTTCCGTAGCCATGAGATGGGCCGACCTTATTTTCATAGTTTGTAGGTAGTTATTTCCATACATTACCATTTAGTTAGGGCAACTGCACGTCATAAGTTGGTCGAGTTGTGTTAAAAAAACTATGTATAATACAGAGTCCGCTATAGTTTTCGTTACAAGTACTTACTTGGAAGTATATATCACATTTTTTTCAGAATTATTGTAATAGTATTTCAAAAGTTAAGGGGGGGGGGACGCTTTAGTTTTAACTTTGTATTAATATATCTCCAGACTGGGTGTTCTGATCCACATGGATTCAAGGCAATTTTTGTAGTATTTAATGATATCTTTTTAACGATACCCCACACGATGGGCTAGGTAAAATTTTTTTTTGAGTTAACTTTTCGCTGTATGGGAGGGGGGGTTAAAAAGAATTATTTTTCGATAATTTTAAAAACCTATTCTTCCATTATCAGTATGCATCTCTCCACCAATTTTTGTGGCAATCGGTGCAGAAACGGCGGAGAACGAGCCAGGACAGACGGACGGACAGACAGACAGACGGACAGACAAACGGACAGACAGACGGACAGACAGACAGACATGACGAAACTATAAGGGTTCCTAGTTGACTACGGACCCCTAAAATTGGTTAGGTTAGGTTAGAACAGTGACCGGCCAAAAATCTTGAAATTCTCTAATTTTCAGAATTACTTACATTTACCAACTCATATTACTCCTGTTATAACTAGTTTTAAGTTTTATACCTCTGTTTTGTGTGCAATAAAAAGCATATTCATTCATTCATTCATTCATTGGTAAATTCTAGGATTTACACTTAAATCTTAGGATTTACAGTAGTTCGTGCTTTTACACTAACATGTATACCTTCACGAATTGTTGCTTTAATGATTCTGTTCTTGATCCGTCAAACCAGCGCTCCCCTCTAAAGGCACTAAAGCCATACAACATTAATGAAACTCCAAAGAGCGTATTGGAGTTACCATGTGGATCCACCACTAAGGACCAAGGTAATATGGTTTCAGTCGAGCACTCAGTATCTTTGTTCATTTGGTAGAAGTAGAAACGACCTGAAAAAAAAAGACACTTATACGTTGAGATTGAGATTTGATTCCGTAACGGCGTAAATTAACGAATTAAGCTAATCGACCTTCAACAATAGTCCAACTTGCTATTGAAGTAAGAACTGTTAAAAATTTTGAGGAAGCGGTCGAAGAAATTTAAGCTCGCTTTTCCTAGCGGTATGATAGTTTTACTAAAATAGCCTGTTAAGGAAGTTCAGTTTCGTTGTTTAGCATTAGAGATGAGGTATTTGTAATATTTTGACAAGCTGCAGCTGCAGGTGCAACCAGGTGTTCCATGATCTTTGATTTTTTCATGTCATCATAAAATGCTCATCAATCTAAACAACTTTTGTTAAGGTGCCATTGACCTACCTCTTATAGTTTAGCTGGGCTGTTGTGGTTCTACATCAAGGAGCCTGGTCTTCAAAATAAAATATATCCTATAAGTTGCCCCGATATTACAGCTACACAATTAAAAAAAAATCATTCGAATCGGTTCAGTAGTTTCCGAGATTAGGTACGTCCTACAATCGTGGGTTTTTAGGCGGGGCGTGAAACGGCATCTCAGCAGGCCTTCAGGGTGAGGATGATAGACTCAATAGGTAGGTTTGTTCTTTTGTGCCTGTCAACCTCATATTTGGATCTCACGGCCGCTTACCATCAGGCGGAGTGGGGTCATCTTGATTGTCCTTAATTCAAATAATAATAATAAAAACGTACAAGCCTTACCAGCATACATAACGCAACCTTGATAAGTGAACTTGGTCTTGTTCTGCATGAGCATAGAGGCATTGAAGGAGATGGGCATCAGTTTTTTGTTGAAGCCAGTCAAGTACACGTGGTCAGCCTGATTATTCTTTGCTGTAAATGATAAATCCCATCAAAAACATAAATGTGAAACGGTAGCCAAGGTAAAAAAAGGTTTGTTTGTAGAGTTCATCGTCAAAAGAAATGAATCATCGTCAAAAGAAATCTGTGGTGATACCTACTTGGCTAATTCTTATTCACGATTCAAGCTATTTTATTTGCATAAAACACGGTATCAAGTACGGCACGCACGGCACGCACGAATCTAGACACGCGGAAGCGTCTCAAGCCAAGGTCAAAAAAAAATTGGCGTCTAAGCGAACAAGGGCACACAAATTTGGCATATGTAATGATATGCAAGATAACTATATGCTCCAAATTTTATTAATATACCTGTAACAGTTATTTTTATCAACTATAGATAGACGAAAATTATTTCTCGGTTCCAGATGACCTAGAAAGTTGAAATTTGGCATACAGATAGGTAATTAGGTGAATATTGAGGGAAAAATCTGAAAGTATAAAATTTTTATTTTTATCTATATAATATTTCAATATTTTATTTCTAAAAGAACAACAATCTTTGTTATAGTTTGTTATAATTTCACCATTGTCAAACGTGATCGGATAGCCGGATGGCGTAAGCTACGGTGCTAAAGATCACAAGGAGACCGGTTCAAATCCTGACGCTGACTATTTTTTTCTTTTAGGTTATTTTGGATACATAATTATTATAATTAGCTTATTGTCATCGTAAAATAATGTAAAAATCATGGCAGATAAATTTATACAATTAAATATGTCACCGCCCTGGGTTGGATCTTGCTAAGAACAAAACTATAGAAAAGATTTCTTAAATACTTATCTTCCCTACATTTTTAGAACATTTTTTTAACAAGAATTAAAACTATGATTAGTGATTATTACAATATAAATTTTAATTAACGTCGTAACGCCCAGACAGACAGTTACAATGGAAAATCAATTGTTTTATGCCTTTTAAAAGGCTTATGGGCCTTACGACGTTAAAATACCTAGCCTACCTAGCCTGTAATGTATGAAAGTATTAGTTACACATTAAACTTACTCTTAAATTAGTTCCGAACAATTATAATAGATGGCGTTTGTAGTGCGTTACTACGCACCTGTGCGTTTCGTGTTTTCGATTTTCAACCAAAGGTTTGCAAAATTTAAAAGACACGTTTTACATTCCATTGTGTTTTGTTAACACCGAATACAAGGACAAACCTTCAAACCGTCAAGTACATACAAACTCGCGCACGCATTTCGTTTTTTCGTTTACTTATAAGGTCAGTCCCACCAGGTGGACCGACGATCTGGTAAAGGTCGCGGGAGTCCATTGGATGCGGGTGGCACAGGACCGATCTGTGTGGAGAACTTTGGGGGAGGCCTATGCCCAGCAGTGGACGTCTATTGGCTGAAATGATGTTGATGATGATGATAAGGTCAGTGACGTAGGTAAGTAGGTCTCCATTGAACTTGGCACCTATTTAGATATCATTTCTTTTGACGGTAAACGTGACAAACAAAACCTGCCACAGATCTTGGCTACTATTTCACATTAATGTTTTTGATGGGATTATATTAATGCGGTTGGTTGCCATTTTTAGTTGTTGTATAATGATTTAATTCGTTTAAGAATATTAGCCAACATTTCTTTTGACGATGAATTCTACAAACAAAACATTTTTTGGCTTCATTATTTTTCATTAAAAAATGTTAAAAATATGTAAGTTGAGTATTGATGAAATCTTTTGTATGATTTTGTTCTTGGCTTGTTTAATTTACTAATAGTTGTCATAATTTTCACAATATTATGCTACCTACTTGACATCTGGTAGATATATGGATAGATGTAGAATTATAGGATTCCTAGCCTAGTTCTCTTTATGGTATGTTCCTTCGTGGTGCTATCTAGAGCTTATGTGTGGACTGTAGTTTGTAATTCTTATGTATAGACGTACTGGCATATGATGGACAGGCTAATGGGCTAACTAGCAGGAATATTTCAACAAACACTGTTTCCAATCATGTAGGTGCATTTATTGATCCATGTACATTTACACTTTTTACTCACATACATACACACTTATATTTTTCTATGATTGATTAGTAATACTTATGTTAATTACTACCAAGTTTAGTGCTAATGAGCATGTTCTCATTACTTAAGTATATTTTCCCCGTTTATGTACGAAACTGACCACGTCGATGTATTGCTGTTATTATGTGGGCACAATTAATACAAATTGTATTTTAATTGTATTGTTATTTTACTGCAACGAATTAGCGAAGTTTATTTTAACCATTTCAATGCATTATTCTCTCGCGTATCAATAATGCACAGATGTAAAAAATAATCACATGGCGACTCTATCACCCGGCCTTCTAGAGTTTACTATAATAACAATAACACGGAAGCGGATATCCTGCGCTTTAAGGATGCTGCAGGTGAAAATTACATTTATGTTCGGTAGGATTCGAACACTACTATAGAAAACTAAATACCCAATAAAACCTAAAAAAAGGAAAAATTACACCCAGATTAGGACTATATTTATATTTCATATACAAAATTATTTCATGTATAGAATTGACCTCTCTACAAGTTGAATTTTACAGGTTCTATAATAGATTTCTTGAATTTGATACATAAATCGGGAGGTACATTGGAAGTCGGTACATTAGATTAGTATATTTTTTATGTATTTTGAACTGTCATACATTGGATAAGGTTTAGTTTTTAAAAAAGAAATTTTTAATTTGAGTTAATGTCGTAACGCCCAGACAGCCCAGCAGACACAATGGTAAATAAATTGTGTAACGCGAAGGGATTAACGCTCGGAGCCGCACTCGTATTTAAACCTCGCGCTCTTTATGTTTTCCAAACCTTCACGCCTTCCGCCAATATTCCGCGCCAATGCGAGCCCGATGCCCGCTAGAGGGCGCGAGTCAGTCCGCCTATGGCCGCGACGCGCGCGTTTTTACTGTCCGTGCATTTATTGTATTTCTATCGTTTATTCTTCTATTTTTTGTATGTATTGTTTTATTATATTGCTCGTATACCAAACCGTGCCTAAGAACTTATTTCGCCCTGAGAAACCTACACCTACACACTATCTATAGTGACGCCCAACTCGCGGGGCACGGTTTACCCAATCTTAGCGAGCAGTGAGATCGGATAAAACCGAAGGTGAAACTGCATGGACTGCATCAAATATCGTGCACTGCAACCCCGTGCAACCATCGACATCAAGTTTTCCGGGGAAAATCAGTGTACAGAGGAAGAAACTTCGTAGAACATCACACACGGGCGAGTCCATTTTTTCCGCGCGTCGCCGACTCATCTACGCGTCTGGCTGCAGACAAACACCACCACTAACATCATCACCTGTGCCGTTCGGTGTGAGACAGAGGCATTTTACCTGTCACCATGCCACCGATACGAAGAACCAGAAGAGATGGTCGAAGCGGGTCGGAGTCTGGCACGGACACAGACGTCGACGCAAATGCAACGGTGGTCGGACCATCATCGTCACCCATCGTCACCATGTCGGAGCAGATGCTGCAGACGCTCATCTCCAACATCACCCGGAGCCAAGTGGAGGCGAATCGGTTACTGATAGAGAGCATCCTGTCCGGTAACCAGCATTTCGCCACTCCATCTCCGCGACTCGACACGCCGAGCCACCAACAGCGCGCAGCGAACTTCGCCAAGTGCACAGCGCGCTTCGACGGGAGGAGCAAGGACGCCGACGAGCTCGAGGCCTTCATCGACGCGATCGAGGTGTACCGCGAGTGCACCAACGTGAGCGAGGAGCACGCGCTGCGAGGCCTGTCCATGCTGCTGGTGGGCGACGCCGCCGTCTGGTGGCAGGGCGTCAAGTCGACGGTGTCGTCGTGGTCCGACGCCCTGCACCGGCTACGAGGGATGTACGGAGTTCCGCGACCGGCGTACAAAATATTTCGCGACGTTTTTTCGTTAGAACAAGGACACGAGCGTGCGGATGTGTTTATATCTAAAGTGCGTGCCATGTTATCCAAAGTGCCGTATGTAGTGCCCGAGGAAATTAAGCTTGATATCGTTTACGGGTTGTTAGAACGTAGAATAAGGAAGCGAGTGCCTCGCGATGCCGTGGACGGACTGGAGGGGCTTATGATTAAGGCCAGGTTGGTTGAGGAATCTTTGGCGGAGGTGAGTACACTTAACACCGATAGTAGTAATACAAACCCCGGGATTCCTTTTCATAACCGTTCGACTGCGGGTCCGAGTGTTAACCCTTTACGTTCTACTAGTCATAACGTTAACCCGTTGTCCGACGCGTCCGTTGATAACAATCTTCCAAGATCGAAAAAGTCTTGCAATAGCGATTTGTTAGAATTGAATATTGCACCGGAGGTCAATACCCCTCGTAATCCTAAAGCTAAAGATTGTAGGGGGAGAAAGCGTACCAGGCCTAAATGCGTTTATTGTAGACTGTTCGGTCACACAGTCGAGTTCTGTCGTAAGAAGTTGAACATAGTTGATAGCTCTGACGATACAAGTAACAATAGTATGTTACGTTGTTGCGGATGCGGTCGGCTGGGAATAGTAGAATCGAAGTGTAGCAGTTGCAGTAAATTGTATTACGGTAGCGCGCCGGTTTTAGAGAATGATCCGCGGCCCATGGTCGATATCGGGGTCGCTGATCGTAAATGTGTGGCCACACTCGATACCGGCGCTACACACTCCGTCGCAGGCCCCATGCTATACAAGACACTAGCGAGCGCAGGCATATATTTTAAAGAATCGTTTCGTACCGTGGGAATCGCTGATGGTTCACAGCAGACACGGAAAGTCCTCGAATGCAACACCGACGTTTTATTACATGGACGCGTGATACCTACCACGTTCATGGTGTTCCCGGAGGTACAGACGAGGACCCTGCTAGGTAGGGATTTATCGTTCGTGCGGGGATCCTGCTGGATTTACCGCAGAGCAGCTGGTGCTTCAACGATGAGCCGCATAGCTGGCACCCGTTTGGCACTACCCTCGAGCCACCTACCTCCAGCAAGATGGGGTTGACTCATATGGATATGACAGGCCTGACGATTAAGGATGACGAGGACATGAATATGACGACCCACCGGGGATCGCAGCAGCGCGTATCCGCTCCTATACTCCATCAGGCTGATGAGCGGATATTATCTCGGAGCAGTCATGAAGTAGGGGGAGGGCTCCAGCGAAAGACTCGCCGACTTTACGCTAAGCAGGTTGTTCGTCATCACAGGAGTCATGAGCATGAGTCAGCCGACGTTCTGGTCAGGGGGAGATGCTGGTCCGGTGAAGCGCGACGTTCCGCGCCTGCTAAATCTCCTGGAGTCCACGTCTCCCAGTTAACCACATTCGTAGGCAACGTAGCGCCGCCGCCGCTTTACGAGAAGCGTAAGAGAGGTAGGCCAAGATTTTGTACTGACCGAGACGCGAGGGCGCTATGTCTAGGTCAGAGGGGAGGTTGTAACGCGAAGGGATTAACGCTCGGAGCCGCACTCGTATTTAAACCTCGCGCTCTTTATGTTTTCCAAACCTTCACGCCTTCCGCCAATATTCCGCGCCAACGCGAGCACGATGCCCGCTAGAGGGCGCGAGTCAGTCCGCCTATGGCCGCGACGCGCGCGTTTTTACTGTCCGTGCATTTATAGTGTTTCTATCGTTTATTCTTCTATTTTTTGTATGTATTGTTTTATTATATTGCTCGTATACCAATCCGTGCCTAAGGACTTATTTCGCCCTGAGAAACCTACACCTTCACACTATCTATAATTGTTTTATGCCTTTTAAAAGGCTTTTGGGCCTAACAACGTTAAGGCGGCCGTCTAGGATGAAGGATGGAGTCAGACTGAGGATGAACTGTATGGGATGTAAGGCTATGGAAGGAAACCGATGACTGAGCAATAAAGGAGAATAGTTAGGCGTTAAAGGGTGCATATGTCGCAGTCATCTGGTTTAATCAGCTATTTGATTGGATGACTAGAGCGTTCATTGAATGGCGACGTTGAATTGAATGACTAAAGGACAACTCGTCAAGTTGTTTATTATAACGTTCAACTTATTGACTGAACGTCATTTAGCATAGTCGTTGAATGGGATATAGCTGACTTTGTAATGTTTGATAAGTTCGAAACTTAAAAGATAACTAACTTTAGATAAAATAAAATGTGAAACGACATAATACCACACACAAATAAGATTTTTTTCGAAAAAAAAAAAAACAAAACAGTGCTATTTTATTCGATCTGTACCAGCTGTTTGACGCCATCTTTGTTTTGATGAGCACCAACGCTGCAGTGGAAAAAAAAAACTAAATTACAATTACTTGACTGATTTTACGTCCGCTATGTTCAAAGAGCTATATTTCAATCCGCTAATTTGTTGGACGTTGAGTGAGGCTTGTTCATTCAACGTTCGGTCTAGTCATTCAATTAAACGTCGCTATTCGATAGACGCGCTAGTCATCCAATCAAATAGCTGTTTCAACCAAATGACTGCGACACATACAATAGGTATAACAGAACGTTAAACAGCTGAGGGCCCAGCTGGGAAGATTAGGCACTTTATCGTAAATTTGAATTCGGAAGGTATATTGAGCAACTGAAGCATTGTCATTAGTTTTATAAGTCCAGCTCGGGGGGCCCGCTAAGAAGGAAAACATCAGCCCCTTGATCTAGGGCAGGTATGGTATCTAGTCTTATTTTGGAACGGCATAGGAACTTCGTTGATTCCTCAAACACATTCCTCTTTGTCACGACTTTCTGAACGCATTATACATCTAACCAAAAAGTCTGTACACGAAATATTGTAGTAAATACTGTGAACCATCTTACCTTCAGAGACGAAGTATATAGCTGTGATCCAGTAAGTGTGTCGAACTCCCTCGGAGTCAGCTGGAGCGGTCCATAGAGAGAAGCCTTGACCGACCCAGTCATATCGGTTGGTGGTGAAATTGGCTTGAGACAGCTGTGGAGTAAGTGTTTGTTTTATATACTATACTATATAGAGGATTAAAGGTTGGCAGCGCACTTGTAACTTCACTGCTGTTGCAGGTGTCCATGGGCGGCGGCAATTGCTTACCATCAGGTGATCCGCCTGCTCGTCTGCTACCTATCACATAAAATAAATGTAGTAGTGAGGTCTTAGAAGAGTGAGGTGGACAATTCAAAATAATTCGATTAAAATGAATAGTCGAATAGGATTAATGCTTATAACTTATTTTCCAATATAGCTCTACTCGATTTACGTTTGTTTGTAGTATGTATCAGCTCGATACATAGGTATCAGAATTAGGCAGGCAGTGGAAATCAAATATATTTGATGTAGAACATCGAGTTGGCAAAAGAGACACAAGAGAAGACACAGAGTGTCATCATTTTAAATTTAAATCACTTTTTTTTCTCCCTCTTAACATTGTATCGTCTATTATGTGTTTGTTTAGTTATTGTTTTGTTTTGTTCTAGATGGTGTTAAAACTCAATTATTAATAATATCCAGAAAAGCTATTCTCGTCACACCGGTCAATTTTATTTTGTATTGTACGTGTCTCTTTAATCACTCGACGTTGGCAGAGTTAAATGTGCTCGTGATAGCACTTAGCAGCCATCCCAACAGAGAAAAAAATCACTTTCTTTTAATAGGTGGCCTGGATGTCATCCTGGTTTGAATTTTATACTTGAAGCTTGTAATTTAGTGTCTAAGATAAATAAATTATTAGTCAGTTTTTATTAATATCGTGGTGCGTGACTTGCAACTGTTAAGTAAATTGTAAGGAGCCAGCTGAAAACCAGTGCTGGGTATTCTTTGCCCAGCGTAGGTATACTGAGCTGGTATCCCTACCACGCACTGTTAAAAATATCCTATATTTCTGTATGACCAAAGGTTGACTAGTAGAGAATGCCTCTTAGCATTGAGTTCACCTATTGTAAGATGTAGTGCAATAAGGTTTTATTTAATTAATTAATATAGGTACAGTCAACCACACATCAGGTTGCCGCAATCTGTCGGATTTCCTCAATTGATATCGAACCTAATGTATTTGACAGCAAGATGGGAGTCGATTGAAGAAGATTGACATACTTTGATGTGTCTCTTTGGTTTGTGTAAAGATGTTTTGTTATTGTTATTATTTTTTTGTGTGTGGTAAATAAATGGTTTAAATGGTTTTAAAACAACAACCACAGAATACCAGCGATGTGATCGGGGCTACTCCCCCGGGGGCGGGGGCAACTCGGGCAGGAATTTCAAGATTGTGCCATATGCTGAGTGGGCGCCATTTTGGTCCAGTTAATTTCGCTTTGAAATTTCAGTGTATTTATTTATTGTAATATCGGACCAAATAAAGATTTTTCTTTCTTTCTTTCTCTCTTTAAAATGTTAACATTATTCGATATCGAAACTAAGGAGTTTAAATACCTCCCCGTAATGATAACATCCTGTACAAAGGTACCTACATTATATAAAAAAATGTAACATCAAACTTTACACATTATACAGGTTGTATCTGTGAACATTTACATCCTTCAAGGAGGTGGTTAATGAAATGGCGTCCAAAATGGCGTTCGAAAATGGGAAAAAAATCATTGAGTTGGCTTTCTTTTCGTTTCGGTAGGTTTACTATATACTCTTTGGAAACGAGTGTCACTAAATAAATAATATTATTAGGTTAAGGACCCCGTTTACCACCTCTGAGTAAAGTGTCATATAATTTACTTGTCAATTAAAGTGGGTTCGGAGAAAATTGACCCCTGGTCCGCAGCCTAGTTTAATTTAAATATTTTATTTTTTATTTTTTTATGTTATAGATAGCAGACGAGCAGGCGGATCACCAGATGGTAAGCAATTGCCGCCGCTCATGGACACTTGCAACACCAGTGGAGTTACAAGTGCGCAAGTAAATTTTTTTCAATACAAATAACAGGGGCCAATTTTCTCCGAACCCACTTTAATTGACAAAACACATTTAACAAATGGCCCTTATAATAAATATTAGGTAATAAATACAATTTCTATCCTATGGCCTCGGCTGATCCTTGAATTTTGAGAAACCCCGTATCTTATTTTACATTTAAGAACGCAATAAACAGTTTGAGTTTACACCAATCTGAAAACCGCCGATTCCGCCATCTGTATCGTAGAGCCCTCCAACACGTACTTCATCGATGGAAGGGGTGTACAGAGTCAGTTTGGGCCAGGGCTGGTTGGCAAGTCGAGTGGATTGCTTCCATCCATTTTTCTTCGCCTCGCTGACGGTCTTCGGCACGCGTCTCCCCATCCAATAATAACTTTTATCTAAAGCGATATAGAGCGATGTTTTATTTTCAAATGGAACATGCCGTACTGAAAAAACAAAACGAAATCCATCAGTTTTGGATTAGGTGCTCTTTGTACTTGTTGATGTTATTTTAATCCGCGAGCACTCGCGCTCGCGCACGTGCCATTTTGTCAAAATTATGCGTACGGATTTCGTTAATTCAGTATCTGAGTTTTATTTTGTCCTCCACCGCTAGTTATAGCAAATTTTTCACCAGTGTGCACTGGTCACTCGTATGAGGAGTTTTGTTGCGCCGTGTACCATCGTGCGGCGTTTTGCTCATCGCGCGGGTGTCGACGTAAGTACCTTTACACGTACATACGTACATTTTTTTTCTTAAAACTTGTATTGTTTTACATCACATCGATAATTTTACTGCTACTTTTATGCAATTTTATGGTTTTAAATTATTGTCATAGATAACTTTTATGTATTTTTATTACAGATGGTTGGGAATCAAAGAGATAAGGGCATTTTGGCCTGGTTGATAGAAGATGATTCGGAAGAAACTGAGGAGAAATGTGCTAAATTTACTGCCAAAAAATATATATGTACCGAGCATAGTCACACATTATGTGATATGTGTAAAGGTCCAATATAAATGAAGATTAATTATTTAGACATATTTTAAATTTTTGTTTGAAATATTTTATTGTGTTTAATTTTTCCCTTAAGACTGCTTTAGAAGACTGGCGAATTCGTTAGTGTGATTGTTAATTCCAATCAAAAAGATTTATGTTGAAAAAGTATTAAATATACCTATTTTACATTTTCGCGTTGAATTATAACTACAGGCGGTCCTCGACTTACGTCGTTTCGATTTACGTCGTTTCAAGTTACGTCGAACAATGTTTTGACACTATTCCTCAAGCATACGTCATTTGTTTCGATTTCCGGCATATCGGAGAATTCACTTGTCGCAAGGTCAATGTCCGTGAGGGGCGCGGGCGGGGCGCGGTGTCGTCTCGTGCGGGGAATACCGCGCAAATGTCGCTGATTTTGTTTAGTACATTCAGGGACAACGGACAATCAAGACGTAATAAATTAGTTTTTTTTGCATCTTTGACAGTTTTTGTGTTTACATACATATTTAAGTGAATTTTAAACAATGCCATCTAAACAAGACAGTAATAATAAGAAGAGAGTAAGAAAGTCAATTACAATGGAGGGTAAAATCTAAGATTTTAAAACTCAAAGATCGCGGTTATTCGACTTCATCTATTGGACGAGAACTTAATTTATCACGCACGACGGTACAAACAATATTGAAAGATAAAGAAAAACTCTTAACAGCTCTTCCTTCCGTCTCTTCAAACAGCACTATTATACGCAAAAGGAATGCTTTAATTTATGAAATGGAAAAACTGTTGTACAATTGGATTCAAGATCAAACTCAGCGACGGGTTCCTCTAAGTTTGGCTATTATACAAAATAAGGCGCTGAGTATCATCAACACACTGCAAAATAAACGTGGCGAGAATAATAGTGACGAAACAAAATGTTTTTCTGCCAGTCGCGGATGGTTCATTGCGCTTTAAAACGAGATATTCGTTACATAACATTCGAGTGCAAGGAGAAGCTGCTAGTGCCGATCATGTGGCTGCTCAGAGTTTTCCTGGAATATTAAAGGAAATTATCGAAAGTGGAGACTATTCGCCTAAACAAATTTTTAACGTGGACGAAACTGGTTTGTTTTGGAAAAAAATGCCCTCTCGTACTTTTATATCACAGGAAGAAAAGTCTATGCCTGGATTTAAAGCGGCTAAAGATCGTTTGACGTTGTTATTGGGTTCGAATGTTGAAGGTGATCTTAAATTGAAACCCCTTTTAGTTTATAGGTCTGAAAATCCTCGAGCTCTCAAAAATTACGTCAAGAGTACTCTTCCAGTTATATGGAAGGCTAATCCAAAGGCATGGGTTACATCAATACTTTTTGAAGAATGGTTTACTAAGCATTTTATACCTGAAGTGAAACAGTACTGTTCAAAAAATAATTTGGCTTATAAAGCTTTACTTATTTTGGACAATGCTCCCGGCCATCCTGTGCGTATTGCCGATATTGATCCTCAAATCAAAGTCGTGTTCCTGCCTCCCAACACCACTTCGTTGTTACAGCCGATGGATCAAGGAGTTATCGCGTCTTTTAAGGCCTATTATCTCAGGAGAACTTTTTCACAGGCTGTAAAGGCTAATGAAAATGATGGCATGGAGCTGAGAGATTTTTGGAAAAGTTATAATATCTTGCAATGCGTAAAAAATATTGCTACTTCATGGGATGAGGTGACACCCAACAATTTAAAAGGAGTTTGGAAAAAGTTATGCCCATTTTTTTTTGAGCCATCTGAAAGTTCTACATCTACAGATCAACCAAATGTCGATGAGATCACAACTGGACATTGTTCATTTGGCTAACCGTTTGCCTGACATTGCAGTTACTACTGATGATATTGATGATCTGTTAAGCTCACATTCGCAAGAACTGACTGATGAAGATCTTATTGAATTGGAGGCACAAGTACAAAAGGAAGCACTCGAGTCACAAGAAATAGCTTCTTCTATTAGTGACTCTGAAAAAGAACTTACACTAAAAAAACTTTCCGTAGCCTTTGCAAATTTGAAGAATGCCATGAAAATTTTTGAAGAAAATGACCCTAATTTTGAGAGAAGTTTTAACGTTAATAACAAAATTTGTGCAGCCTATCACTGTTACCAAGATCTGTATGATAGCAAGAAGAAAGAAGCCAAGCAATCTAGAATTGATAGTTTCTTTAAGCCAAAAGTTTAATTTATTATTTATCATTACATATGTATAAGTTTTATAATTACATATTATTAAAATTAATAACACACAAATACCAAAAATAACTAGCAATTTCATAAGTGCATAATATATAATTATTTTAAGAACTTACTTTTAATAATAAAGTACGTCCTTTGTTATAAATGCAGTTTTTTTTATTATTTCGAGTCCGTGTGGAACCTAACCCTTGAGTTTTACATGTAAACATATGAAAAAATATGTCTCGACTTACGTCGTTTCGATTTACGTCGCGTATTTCGAGAACCTAACATGCCGTAAGTACGAGGACTGCCTGTATTATTATTATAGACGGGAATTAACGCGGCTTAATTTTCAGATGACGCGGATGTGTTACGGCAGGATGTGGCAGTAATATTACGCAAGTCAAGGCTACCTAGAAGTAATATCACTACAGAAGAGCGTCAAGCACTGAAAGAGTTGCGCAACAACGGCAATATTTTAGTGCTTAAGGCCGACAAGGGAAACGCCGCTGTAGTCATAAGTACTGAAAATTATGTCGGAAAGATCGGGGTTTTATTAGCGGATACTAACGTGTACAAGCCTGTATCCTATAATCCCACGGCCAGAGTAACACGACGCATTCGAACTCTTATCTATGAGCACAGAGACATTTTTACGGAAGACGAGTACAATTTTCTATACAAAACTAAAATCGTGCAACCGCCCAAACTTTACGGACTGCCTAAGATACACAAATGCAACATACCTCTATGGCCCATCGTTAGTCAAGGAATATATTGTTCCGACTGAAAATTGTTTGGACGGAAACTACCTTCTATTCAGAGAACAGTTTGACCTCCAGATCGACGGAGTTGCAATGGGTAGCCCTCTCGCACCGGTCATTGCCAATATCTGGATGGAACATTTTGAAAACACAGCATTAGCCACTGGATCTCAAACTGTGAAACTCTGGAAAAGGTATGTGGACGACATTTTCTGTATTAATGGTGGCCAGCAGGAAGTCGAACAATATTTGGAATACCTGAATTCGTTCCGCCCGAAGATAAAGTTTACGTAATGGAAGGAAGGAAAATGGAAAGGGACCGATCATTGGCATTCCTGGATGTGCAGATTAGACTAAAGGATGACGGTACATTATTACATGGAGTTTACCGAAAACCCATGCACATGGACCGATACCTGCACGCCTCCTCACATCATCATCCTCGGCATCTGCAAGCGGTTGTATCTTCACTGACCAATAGAGCTCATAACCTCTGCGACCCTGAACATTTTCAGTCCGAGCTCAAGAAAAACGGATACAATATGCCGCGGATGTTAAAAAGGCAGAAGAGAAAGGAAAGATATCCTGAGGTGGACCGCCAGGCTGCATTTTTACCATACATTAAAGGCATAACGAACAAAATTGGAACAGTAGGTACTCAAGAATTTCTCCATTAAGACTGTATATTCTCCGTTATGTCGAATATCTAAACAGCTGCGGTCACCAAAGGAATCCTTTGGTGACCGCGATATAATACCGTTCTAGACTCCAGGTGTTTATAAAATCAATTGCAGCTGCGGTAGTTCTTACATCGGACAAACTAAGCGATCAATCGCCGAACGTGTCAAGGAACATATCGCAGCAATTGAAAATCGACAGGCGAATAAATCAACGGTAGCGGAACATCTCCTCGAAATGGGAGTTAATCATTGGATACCTACATGATCCATGATCCAAAAATCCTCTCCACTGATCGGCACTATCACACTAGGATGTTAAGTGAAGCGATTGAAATCAAGAAATATAAAAATTTCTATCGGGATGACGGATTTAAAATTTCACCTACATGGAATCCAGTGATTAACAAATGCAAACCCCGTGCTAGGCCGTTGGAATCGCGAACAAACACCGATACTGTGAGCGTGGTGTGTCGGAGTGGTTTCACTGACATTGTATCGAGTGGTGATTTTAAAATTGAAACTGTGAGGGTATCGGAAGATCCACAGCCGGGTCCTAGCAGACGTCGCCGCGCGCCGCCAGTTCGCTTGTGACCACGGCTGTTGTAACGCAGCCGAAACATCAAGCAGTAAGTAGGTACATAATTATGTGCTTAAAAAACTACGCCGCGTTTATTCCCGTCTATTATAATAATAGGTATTAAGTAAATAAACATTTTCTAGAATAAACAAAGTGTATTTTATTTAATTAAATAAAAAAAAGTATAAATATTATGGTAAAACCAACATTTCTTGACACTTATAAGCGTGAGCAAAATGCTGTACGCGCGAGTGCCCGTGTAATTTTTACAGGCGTGAGTGCTGGCGGGTTAAAATGACATTTGGAAAAAAAATTTAGGATTACTTTATTACTTAATTCTGATTTTATTCTGCGTTCATCAATTTAAATAGAATTAATGAAAATACCAAAATACTTACCACTCAAAGGAATATCACCAAGTTTTCCTGAAAAAATAAAAAAATACATTAACTGTGATAAGCGGATCCCTTAAAAAATCACTCCGTGGTCTATACAGGATGGAAATAACCTTGGTATCTGGAGATAAACTACCTTACATCTAGTATTCGCACCTAGACGCGAATTTAAATGAAAAAAATGCTGTAGATAAGTACATACTTGAACTAAAATATTTGTCATTAAAATTTGGTAAAAAATATAAAATTACAAGGTTTTCGTTTGACATCTTTGACGTCTTTTTCTTCTTAGACATAAACCCAAACGATTTAAATAGGTACCATTCCTAACCCTGTCTCCGACATCGATTCCGCGTTCGACTCCGATGCTGACTCCGATAAATCAAATCGGAAAACTACGGCTCCTCCTTCGGTTCCGATAAACCACAAAAGAGAAACATAATTATGCTCTTTTGTGGGATATTTTTAAGATAATTCAATGTAAAACTTTTCCCTTTAGTACTGCTATGGTCCTATTGATTGTAGTGTAGCGTGATGGAAAGTACACTATGATAATATGGCCAGGAGTATGAAAAATAATTGTACCAAGTTCTTTAAATTCCGTCGAGTAAGTAGTTTTTGTTTCTATAGGAACATACAGAGAAACAGACAAAAAAAATACTGATTGCATTATTGACATTTGTATCGATCACTAATTAATCACCCCTTGATAGTTATTTTGAAAGTGTATTTCATGTACAGAATTTACCTCTCTACAAATTTATTAAAGTATAGATTTGTTACCTGTTCGATTCCCG